>JAMXBB010000001.1:155349315-155460530 GCA_024138015.1 Lumnitzera littorea | reverse complement strand
CAAAATAAATACTCTAAACAATATAGTTTCTAACTCAAAATTTTTGTATAAGATACATATGATATATAGATAATTTCTATATAGACCAATTTTTTATTTGAGTATTTTTAATATTTATTGTAATTTTTAGCCCTAAAAATAGCTATAATTAAGGTGAAAATATGAAATAAATAGGTTTTGTGAAATTAATTAAGGAAAACTGACCTATAATGACTTTTGGTGAATTATAATGATGTTGGGATAGGTTGAAAATAATTTTTTGTAAAAGAATAACATTTGGGTAATTAAGTATAATTTAGGGGTAAATTTGAAATTTCGAGTATATAGATGGTAAATTAATAAAATGATACCAAATGATGATTCAATTCCTCATATTTTTAGGAGTTTATAGAAATTTTTGAGGAATTATTTGATGACCCGAGCTATTTATTATGAATTTACGTAGTAAAACAGTTTAAATTACAAATTAGAACTCATTTTTAGTAATAACAGACTAAAATGTGATAAATAATTAAATAAAAACTATCTATATGTGTACTAGTTAAATTTGATAAAAGCATATTTTTAATATATTTAACAATCTTTTGATGACTGGAATATGTCACATGTTTATTAGGGTTAGATAATATCCATATTATAAAGTTATGTTAACAAATTATGTAAAATATAGTTTAATTATATAAAATATGTCTAATACGATAATATTTATTTAGATTCATATAACTGTATTAAAAATTCAAAATAATCGTTAAAAGTCATTCTACAAATATGACTCATAATACGTGTCATTAAGTTTGTACGAACCCAACGACACTATTTTTACTAAAATCGAATAATCTTAGGTAATATAACTTATAATTTTATAATATTATTAGAATGTACGTATTATGATAATCCTATCGGAATTAAAATATGATTTAACCAATTAAAAGTATATTTCAGTATGATCGAAATGATATATTATACGTAATAGTATAATTACATATATTATTAATAAGTAATAAATTAACTTAACCTATATAATAAAATTATATATTATTATTATAATATCCTTTAGATAAGATCCTAATCTTTTCATAATTACTACGAAAACTAAATTTGAGTTTTGTATATATAAGGTCTTCCACTAATTAGACCATCAAAACAAGTAAGTGAGATCAATACTTTACAACATTTTGAGATATTATTTTAGAATATCTAGAGACTTTAGTATATATTGGCTTTTTATTATAGTTAGCTATTTGTACGTATGCAACGTTTGTGGTTAGGTTTCAATTTATTGTAATGGAGCTGAGCTCCATGATATGTTTGTTCTGTAAATATTATTATGCTTGAATTATTTGAGCATGATTGATCACCATAAAAATAAACTAACTCAAACTCGGCTTAACATCTAACCTAATATGCATCACAACCCACTAGGGGTAACGATTATGATTCTCCAGCCAAACACGGGCTTCCTCTAATGAGGATAGTTGAAATGATTATTCCCCTACCCTTAGTCGAACTAAGTAATAGGAGATAAGGTCGTAACAAGGTTGAGGGTCGTAGTTCGAACGTAGTCATAAGAGGAAGGTGTTCTCTATTACATAAACCCCGGTTTGGTCTCGATTCGTGAAGTACGCAACATCAATCTCCTCAACTCAAATTAGAGTAGGTGTAATTTCTCTCATCTCACGATAGACTAGATAACGTCGTGCGATGGTATTTACTTGTACATGTATTACATTTAACTAACTTAATTTAAAACCTTACTAATAATGTGCTGAATGCATACTTCTATCTCTACTCCACTTACCAAGCAAGTTGTCACTCATTCCCTTATAGTTTGTTTTATAAGTCTCAAATGGATTACAAGTGCCTACCTAACACCATAATACTAGTAAACTAGAGAGTGAGATGCAACAAGAAATAGGTAGTTATTACCCTTACTATTAACCTTTTATCTTTTAAGGAAAACTACACAAGACTCCTCAAAAGGCTTGGTAATTTTCAATATTTTGGTTTATATGTAAAATGATAAGTACCTATAGAATTTACTGCCACTCTTTTATAAGGTCAAATTACAAGTTTATCATTACAAATTATTTCAAAAGATTACTCCACAAGTTTATATCAAACAGGTATCGAATTATACGCTTCAAAGGGGTAGAGTCAAGTACACCTAGTGTGAACTAGGTTTAAAATGGTAGCTGTAAGAATAGTTTTTATTTTAGGATGACTCATACGGTGGAACTATTATGACTTTAGCTTTTCGAGATGTGACACTTGTAAGCCCCAAAGCTAAGCCAATTGACCGTAGGATTGAATTTAGAACCCAAGGTTTAGGGTAATCGGTTAAAAGATCCGATCAAACCCAAATTATAAATTATTGAGAAAAATATTAGTAAAAATGACCCCGTAAACGTGAATTCAAGAAAATAAATAATAAAATAGGAGACTATAAAATTTTCAAATTTTAAGCATAATAATTGCTAATTACCGAAAAGGCAAAAAATGTAATTTAATAACTAATAAATTACTAGAGATAGATTATATGTATACTAAAAATAATAGAATGACCTAAATAATATTTAACAAATATTTGTACTATATATGAATATATATGTAAGTATAAATATGCGTAATTACTTAAAATACGCGAAATGTGCTAAAATAATACTAAATGCTTAAAGAAAATTCATAATTAATTAAGGAAAAATCAAGAAAAATCAGGAAAAATCAAGAAAAATCAGGAAAAATCATGAATCATCTAGAATTGGGTCGTGGCAGCTGGGAAAAATAAGAAAAAATTCGGCCAATTAAATTAAGACAACATAAAAGCCAAAAATTAAGGGATAAGGCAATTGTCTTGTCCCATTTAATGCACAATAAATTCCACAAAGCCCTATAAATAGCAGGAAAAATTACAGAGCACATTTGGACAGATACAAATCAGAGAAAATTAGAGAGAGTTGAAAATTCGAGAGAAAATCCATAAAATAAAAAAAATAAGAAAAACTGTGCAGTTAGGGCATTTAAAGGGAACCCTTACCAGACGAGCAGCTGGAAGTGGACGGCCACCACCACCACACGGTGGTGGCAGCGCCCAGGCCGGCCGACAATGCCACGGCGGCCCACGGTGGCCGGAGCCATCCAAATCGGTGAGTCCGATTTCCAGCCCGAATCTTATGTAATTTTGTAAAAATAGTAAATATAATTAGAAAATTATGAATTTTGTTATTCTGGGATATTTTTGTATGTAGTTTGTAAGAAAAATATTATTTTGATGAAATTATTTTCTGTAATATATGGTCCCTAAGAAATCGTGCAAAACCGAGCATATTTCGGTTTAGAAATAAATGACCTTAGGAGTGTAGTTTCAAGCCCAAAATTTTTCTATAGATTACTTAGATGATATAGAATAGTGCTATGAAGCCCGTTTTCAAAAATTAATTTTTGAAATTTTTAGATAATTTTTAGGCCCTAAAATGAGGCATAAAATGGGTAATTTGGAGTTAATTAGGTGATTAAGAGATTAATTACTGACTTAGTGAATAATTAGATGTTTTAGGGTGTTAAAATCTGATGGAGTATGATACTTGTAGCAATTAGAGTGTTAGATGTAATTATTAGGTTAATTATGTAGTAAATAGGTAATATGGAAAAATAGTACATTTGAAGATAATTTTGTAAATTAGGGTAAATTGGAGTAAAATCTGATTTAGGATGAATTTATACATTTTGAAATAATAATTGCTGTTTAGAGATGGTAATTAGGGTAATAGAAATATTAGAAATGCATTATGTGCATGATATGCAATAATGCATAATGTGTAATTTTTGAAAATATAATAAATAGAAAATATTAGGATAAAAATTGATATTATATAAATAATAGGGATATATAATAAATCTGATAAGAAACTTGAATTTATGAAAAATGTAAAAATTTCTCACATTAGGAGTAAATTCGGTACACAAATAGGGATTTAAGTGTACCGGATAGAATAAAATGCTGACTGGGGGTAGTGATCGTATTTAGGGTATCGAGAAATAATGTGATTAATTTCATATTATGGGTTGAAATGAATTTCTAGGGTTGGAATATAAAACGCTACTTAGAAAATCGAACTAAAATCTAATTTAGAAATCAATGTGAAAAATCGAACCTAAACCCAACCCCAAACCTAGAATAATTGTAAAAGACTTGATACCTAGATAATTAAACATATTAAACCTTAAATAAAACCTAACAATAAGCATTATAGGATAAAACAAACTTATAATATTTATATGAAAAGCTGAAACCACGTTCGTGTTATAGGGATGATCGGCGATGGCCTAAACAAATCGGACCTTGAGTGAGTGAGCGAGGAGTCGAGGTAAGTTGGGATTAATACGATGCTGTATTTTTGGAGGCTTAAGATTATGCTTAATTGTGCTTGTTAGATAGTTGAATGTGTGCATATGCGTGATTATGAGTGATGCTATGATTCTGTTTGTTGTTCTGCCATATATTGTATGAATTGTATGAAAGAATTGATCACCCTAACTGGACTTAATCAAATATCCGACCAGTAATCATAATCGGACATGCATGCAACCCGTTAAGGGAACTTAGGACTCTCCGGCCAAATACCGACCCCTTCGGAAGGGATAGCGTAGGATTGCAAAATGGTCCCTTCTTCATCCTCAGTCGAACTAAGTGACAGGAGAGGAGGTCACGGCGAGGGTGAAGGCAGTGGTTCGAAGGTAGTCGCGGGAGGAGTAAGGTCTCCATTACACAAGCCTGGGTTTGGTCGTGAGCTGTTGCATTAACGGCAACTCCTCAACTCGGATTAGAGCGAGCGCAATTTCTCTAATCTCACGATGGGCCGAACAACGTCGTGCGATGGCATTTGCTTGCACATGCATTGCACCTAATAAGTGATTAAAAACCTTGTTGTGTGTATAGTGTAGTTTTAAGTCCTCCGTCCCTACTTACTGAGCTGTGGTTGCTCACATCCCTATAGACGTTGTGCAGGTGCTGGCTAAGAAGCGGATTCCAATTACTCTGAAGCTAGCAACTGCTGAATCCTGGGGAGTGAGGAAAAACATGTGAAGAATAAATATATTTTTAAGGTTTAAGCTTTTACTTTAGAACTTCTCATTTTTGAATAATGTAATAACTAGGAAATATATTACAGAGAAATCTTGTAAACCTTAATTGTAATAACTGTATTATAATATATATATCTTTCCTCACTTTCTTAGAGAAATGATTTATTTAAATTACAAACTGTTTCCTTCAAAGCGGGTTAGTCGTAGACGCCTTGTGTAGATCAGGTCTAAGATAGCGGTTGTAAGGCCAACTTCTATCTTAGGATGGTTTACACGGCGGGGGCTGTTACGACTCTGCCGCTTTGGGGCGTGACAACACTGCCTACTATATTTGCCTTCTCGGGCATTATTAGTTAGAACACCACCAACCGAATCACATTGGGTAACCTCATCAGTAAGTTACTAATCCATACATCTAAGGAACTCCCCTTTCGCCTCTTAAAGAGTTATCGGCTGGAACGCCACCAACTTGACCACACTGGATAACTTCGTCGATAAGACACTAATCCATACATTCAAGGAACTCCCTTCTCAGCTCTTCAAGCATTGCCAGTTACAACACTACCAACTCAACCACACTGGGTAACCTCATTGATAGGACACTAGTATATATATTTGAAGAACTCTCACCTCTTCAAGCGTTGTTAGTTGGAACACCACCAACTTGACCACACTAAGTAACCTCATCGATAGGACACTAATCCGTACATCCAAGGAACTCCCCTCTCTCCTCTTCAAGCATTGTTACTTAGAACACCATTAACTCGACGATACTGGATAACCTCATCGATTGGATACTAGTCCATACATCCAAGGAACTCTCTACCTCAACTTCTTCAAGCCTACCTTGACCTCTCCAGGCTCACCTTGGCCTCTTTAGGCCTTCACCTCTTCAAGCGGTGACCTCTGCCTCTTCAAGCACCTCGACCTCTTTCAACCCACCTTGGCCTCTTCTAGCCTTCGCCTCTTCAAGCTTAATTTGACCTCTCCAAACCTCGCGTCTTCAGGCCCACCTCGACCTCTCCAGGCCTTACTTCTCTAAGCCTCGCCTCTCCAAGCTCACCACAGCTTCTCTAGGTCTCACTTCGGCCTTTTCAAGCCCATCTTAGCCTATTCAAGCCTTCGCTTCTTCAAGCTTACCTCAACCTCTTGAGACCTTTACCTCTTCGGGCATTATGTAGCCTCTTTATGCCCATTTTGGCCTCTTTAGGCTCATCTTAGCCTCTTCAGGCCTTACCTCATCCTCTTCAGCATTCCGTAGCTTCTTCAGGCCTGCTTTGGCCCCTTCAAGCCCACCTCGACCTCTTCAAGCTCACTTCAACCTCTTTAGGCCTGCTTCATCTTCTTTAGGCATTTGCCTCTCTAAGCCTCACCCCGTCCTCTTTAGGCCAACTTTGGCTTCTTTAGGCCCACCTCAGCCTCTTCAAGTGGACCCTGACCTTTTTAGGTCTTCGTCTCTTCAAGCACTCTAACTCAAATCACCTACTTACTCGATATAGCACGAGTCATGTTTGACTTAGGCATCCCATCTACCTTGCTACTCCAACTAAGCTAAAGCTCCAATCCACCAGATTGTAAATGAGACTAAAAGCCCCAATAAGAAGCTCTTCTCGTGGCCTTAGCTCACTTTCATCTAGGAACAGCATGGTTTGGAGCATTGGGAACCTATTCATACGCTTATTCTCCTTACCAAACTCTTCGCCAATAAGAGTGAGGAAGGGGGGGGGGAGGGATAGTGGTGAGGTAGGGTTGGCAAGTATTAATAGACCTTTTTGGACATAAGTTATCTAAGTCCAAACCAACTGACCTATGATAAAAATCTAGCTCTAATAACTCAGTTTAGATATAACTTAACCTCATCCACTATAAATAAGGGATAATGCCTCTAGGTGTGGAGTTCTCTCTCTTTCTCTCTTGAGCTTTTTAGGGTTTTCATCCACAACCACCATGCTAACTTAAGTATCAAATTAATCATGTTGGAGCACCTTCTAAAGTTGCCCCCGTAACCCTTTTTCCTTTATCTTGCAAGTAGCTACATGACAAAACAAATCATAGCAATCTCTACCAACAAAATTGAAAAATGATAGAAAAATAATTCATTTCTATTAGGGAAAATTACAATAGAAG
Organism: Lumnitzera littorea; assembly: GCA_024138015.1. Taxonomy (NCBI): domain Eukaryota; kingdom Viridiplantae; phylum Streptophyta; class Magnoliopsida; order Myrtales; family Combretaceae; genus Lumnitzera; species Lumnitzera littorea. Next base: position 155,453,321 of record JAMXBB010000001.1, on the reverse strand, counting down.
GAATCAACATTTAAAGGCAAATTCAAGTAAATGATCAACATTTCGAAAAGTTCAAGTAAATAATTAAATAGAGAATAAAAGTTTCACAGAGCAGCTTAAATAAAAGATTCATAACAGCTAATTTATAAATTATTTGAATCACTTTGTGAAATATTAATCTTTTTTTTTTAACTTTTTGAAATATTAATCTCTTATTTGAATTAGTTTGTAAAATATTATTCCTCTATTTAAATTTTTTAAAACATGGATCCTTTATTTCAATTTATCTCTAAATATTGATAATCTCCATTGTAATTCTCCCATTTCTATCACAGTCATATTTGATCATGTCATAATTGCATCTTTCTCATTATGTGTTGTGTCAATTTGTTTTTTTTTTTTTATTTTTATTTCTATAATAGTGTTTTACCTATCTTGTTATAAGTTATCAATCTATACTAACCAGTAACCACCCAAAGAGAGCTTAACCTTCTGATGACGTGTGTTTTCTTTGAAGAACACCCAAATTGCTATTCTTTTATTTGGAACGGATCCGAGCTTAATCTCGTTTCCCTTTCAAAATTACATTACTAGCCCAACATCATCAGCCCATATTTCTACATCCATGTGAAATATTTTGTTGGGCAAACATAAATACCCGCGTGTCCGTTTTCCTCTTGTAGTCTAAAAACATTCTGACGAAGAATGTTTAAAGAAGATGAATTTTTTAACCGAAAGGGACAGGATGACTGATGTAAAATCATTTTTCATTTGTTACGTTTCATTGGTCATGGTGAAGAAAATTCACTTGGAGATGGCTTCGGTTGGAATTTATACCCCAATCAATTTTAAAAAAAACAAATAAATAGATGAGAGATTAAGCCTTAATCATCCTTATCAAGCCATTGCATCTAGTAGTATAAATAATGCTTTTCTAATTAATAGATCAAGTTTTATCTCTTCATTTACCAATTATAATAAAGAAATATTTGAGGGAAAAAAAAAAAAAAAACAACTATCCCTCCTATAACTACCAATCTTTTTAATTCATTTTGAGTCCAACATGTAAATTTTCTTCAAACCACGAGGCCACACCGTTTCATAGTTTACTACTTTGGTTTGGTCCACTCCTGGCTTTCGATTCTTTTTTCTTTTTTTCCTTCGGTTTATTTTGAGTAAATACTTAATAATTTATAGCATTTGGTTTAAGATGAAATTGGATCTCATTATATTACCTTATAAAGTTGGATAAAAACCACATAAAAATTATTTTCTTATCGATCTATGGCCTTTATAAAAGTTTGTTTAAAATCCAGCCGATGCTGTTCGAATTAATAAGGTTATAGAATCTATACTTTATTAAACACGTGGGAAATTTTCAATATTAAATTTAACTCATATAGCAATTTAAATTTAAAGCGAATCATAGCGGCAATCCTCTATTGATTTAAGTTTCCGAAAAACGAGTTCTTACCTTCATTAAGAAATGTTGAACATGTAAAATTTTTATTTTCAGTAGCGTCAATTCAGCTTCTTATATCAGCATATGATTATAGTTATTTTTTGTGCCAATTTATCAGATTATGATTTTTTTTTTCTTTTTGCAATTTAGTATATTAGGGTATGTTTATCATAAGAATACCTAAGGAAGTAATTAAAGTGTCCCCTATGCATTATAAGCAATTTTCATTTTTAAGCAACTCTCCACTTTATCAACGGTTACTTTACCGAAGTTATATGGTAATTTTTAAATTATTTAAAGGCCCATGTTTATTACTTTTGAAACCAATATACAAGATACTTTTTAAAAGCAGAATGCTTAGCATGGGATTGTGTCAAGCATGGGTAATTATTTTGGTATGTTTGTGGAGTTAAGCACTAACTTTGCTTATGCTTTATTAATAATTACTCGTTCACTTTATTGAATGAAATGAAGAGAAAATGGAATTAGGATTCATAGAAATATAATAACGGTATAATATTTATTACTTTATTTAATTGAATTTATGAGCAACATAAGAATATACACGTAATAAAATTGTAATGATTGAATTACATTGGGTCAATTTTATTTCTCAACCAATTCTAAAGTAATAAGTGATGATGAGCAGCAATGACAATAATGGTAGCGGTAGTGAAAAATGGTGGTGGTCGGTGGCGGTCGGTGGCGGTGGCAATGGTAGTTGTAGTGGTAATAATGATGATGTCAGTCATAGCGACGATGGTTGCAACGATGGTAACGATGGTGTTGGTAGTGGTCATTATTAAATTGGGATGCAGTCATTTTTAAGAAAAATGTAAAATTATAGTGGTTGGTGGCGGTGATGATAGTCAGTGGTAATGGGTAATGGTAGTAGTGATGATGGTGGGGGCAGCGGCAACAGTGACAACAACAACACCAATTGTAGCAATAGTAGTGGCAACGACATGTGGTGGCGATAACGGTGTTAGTGGCTATTAAATTGGGATGATGTCATTTTTGAGAAAAATGTGAAATTTTACGAAAAATGTGAAATTTTACAAGAAATTATAATTCTTTAGTTGAACTAAGGAATTCATATTACTTGAAATTAAGTAATAATAATATGGATTCCTACGAAATTACAATTAGAAGACGAAAATAAAAACAAAGCGAATGCAATAATAAAGAATGGAATGAGGGGGGCAATGGAATTGGAATTACTAAGAAATGTAATAGAGATATAATACCTATTATTTTATTTAGTTGGATTTATGTGCAACTTAAAAATAAACATAAAATAGAATTTTAATGACCGAATTACTCTCAATCAATTTTAGTTGGTGCATCATATCCACCGTCGATATACGGGAACCCCTATTCTACCTTCGACTTCCATTTAGCTTTCGAACTGTCTTATGGTTTAGACCCTCTCTTGGTTCTTATGATATTAATAGCCGTATACCAACCTTCCCGACAATCCATATCATCTTAATATCAAAGCTTGACTATATTCGAGCAAGTTTCTATTACTTTGTGCTTTCGGTGACTTACTATTGTTGTAGTATGTTGTAGAAATTGTCTATCATTGTCATAAGAGTTTGAGAAATATTTAATGTTGAAGAAATTTAGTGCTCTGTTTTCCCCTATTTCTTGTTCATAAAACAAAGTATGAGTGTTCGATTGGTTTATGGTATGTTGGTTGTAATTATTGTTGGTGTGTTAAGTGTTGCTTTATTGTTGTTGTTTGTGGAAAGCATTTTAAATTGTATTTCAATCGTTAATCTATCATAATAGACAAAAATTTCCAACTCTAGTATTCAAGGAACACTAAGAACCGAAAGAGTGGTGCTTGTAATGGCTAAGGTCAACAAGGAAGCTTCACACTCCAATATGCGAATGAACAACTAAATAGGCTTACTGACTTGGTGACTATCCCGGTGATTGCCATAAACAAAGACAGGAAACAAGCTCGAAATGACCCCTATGGAAGCCAAGTCAATGAGCTACTTAAAAGAGGCAATGGCCGATATGATCAAGCTAACGCCCTAGTTCAACTAACCCAAGCTAAAGGAGTAGACAAAGTTGCTTAACGCAGACTAACGTTAGACGAGATTGAAGAAAAGGATGGGGAAGTAAGTAATGAGGAGGAAGAGTATTATGAACCTAAGAAAAGGAATATCCAAGCTCTTAGAGTAGAAGGATTGTAGATGCATATCCCTAGTCTTTTTTAAAGTGATGATGCTAATAACTACTTAAACTGGGTAGATAAAATTAACAAGCAATTTGAGTATCGTGGAGTGCTTAAGAATGCCAAGTTTAGACTTGCCATATTAGAGTTTATTGGCAATGTAACTCTGTAGTGAAAAATTTTATAAACTACCTGAAGATGAGAAGGAGAATATGAGGTAAGGAATTGGGATGAAATGAAGGGGGTTGTAAGAAGAAGATTGGTTTGAAGCTACTATCTACAAGATGCATTCAAAAGAATTGAGGTAAGGAGGGTATTGAATTGTATGTTAAGAAGTTTCAAATGTTGATAATCCATTGTGAAGTAGTCAAACCCGAGGACCAAACTGTGTCTTGATTCATTAATGAGTTAAAATATGAGATTAGAGATATTCTGGAGAGTATGGACATCGGAACACTTGATAAGGCGATCCAAGTTGCCTAAAGAATCAAGAGACATTAAGCTGGAAGGTTCCAAGCTCCTGTTAGTTGACTTACCCCTACCGATCTATTCCGAGGAGACTTGTACAATCGGAACCCGGTATAGTTGCTAAGGTCCAACCTACCTTGATAGTTTGAGCAGAGGAGAGAGAAGTGCCAAGGAAGTTTGAGAAAGGACAGAGCTCAAGAACAAAGACAAGTGAGATCAAGTACTTCAAGTATCAAGGGTTTGGACAAATGGCTGCTCAATGTCCAAATAGAAGAACCATGGTGATCCGAGGAGAAGTGTCGACTATCAAAGTTAATAGCACTGATGAGGAAGTGGAAGAACTGAAAAAGACTGGACAAAGCAAGTTGTTCAAGGAAGAAGAGATTATCTATAGTAAAGAAGGGAATTTCATGCCTGCAGCCATGATACTAAGGCGAGAATGAGTGTGAGCCCAACACCAGAAGATGAACAATGAGAGAATTCATTCCATATTGGTTGTAAGGTAAATGGGTCATTGTATCCATTAATTGTTGACAATGGCAGTTGCACCAATGTAGCATCTGCTTTCATGGTCTGGCAATTGAAGTTGCCAATCTTACCCTACCTTAAGCCTTACAAACTGCACTAGCTCGATAACAAAAGAGCTTTATAAGTAAATAAACAAGTAGCTATACCGATTTGCATTGGAAATTACCGAGACAAAGTGCTTTGCGACATATTGCCTATGAGTACATCTCATATCCCACTTGGTAGACCATGGTTGTTTGATAAGAATGTCATGTATGATGGTAGGAAGAACACCTGCTCATTAGAGCATGAAGGGAGGAAGGTAAGGTTGAACCCATGATAGCCGAGCAAGTTAAGACCATGCAGACTCAATTAAGCTAAGTTCTTAAGAAGGAGGTTTTAGTAATGACTCAAGCTGAGCTAAAAAGAGAGATGAAGCTTAAAAAGCCGACCTATCTGTTGGTCAGAAGGTTACTTGAAATAAGAGGATCGAAAAAGGAATTGTTACCTGCCGAAGTGAAGACCGTACTGAATGAATTTACTAACTTGTTCCCAGGTGGACTACTAAAAGGTTTACCTTCGATTTAAGGCATTGAACATGCAATAGACTTGCAACCAGGAGCTGTACTACCATATAAGCTTGCTTATAGGCTGAATTTTGAGTAAGGTATCGAGCTAAGGAGGCAAGTAAATGAACTTATGAAGAGGGTATGTCCGAGAATCCTTGAACCCATGTGCTGTACCAGCTCTGTTAGTACTAAAGAAAGATGGGACATGGAGGATGTGTATGGATAGCCGAGTCATCAATCGTATTACCATCAAGTACCAGTATCCTAATAGGAATTAACCCCTTGGATCGATCATGCGCAACCGAGTTAGAGGACTCCCAAAGACTCACTCAGAGGATATTAGCTATAGGCCATAGCTGAAACTAAGATTGCTATTCCGAGCTTATCTCCTGCCTACCTAACTATTAGATCCTTACATGAGTCAAATCTACTCCTATCCAATAGCAACGCCTTATCTTAGGAGACAACCTAAGAATAGCCGAGGCGAGCTCCCGCCCCGACCATAAGCATCCGACCACGAATCAAGCTGACTTCTCTTTAGAAGAACTAATTGATCCCTGACCTGATCCACATCAGGTCGGCTCCTGACCACACGCGTTACTTTGTTTTTACCTACTTTATACCATATTTCTTCCGTCCAGATGCCAAGCAACACGTGTCTTTTGACACAGTATTTCAAAATGATTCTTTCTTCTTTTCATATTGAATATTCTTTCTCTTTTATCCTTTTTTAGTATTCCTTATGTAACCTAGTGTAGAATATTCTTTTATCTTTGAATACATATAAAGTAACCCTAATGGATGGTTATATAAACCTCCACTTTCTTATATGTAGATATTATTCAACTTTCAATATAGAATTACTCACTTTGAGCAATCTTAATGTTCTCATTATCATTCAACTCTTATCTATTCTCTTTAGCAAAGAGTAGTGGCAAGTGACCCTTCAATTAGGACTAGTATGTCATATCCAATAGATTATTGGCTAAGTAGGATTGAGTGGTGTGTTATATCCATTCGGTAGCTACCTAAACTTTGCTAACCTTTTTCTATTTGTTTTAGTTTGCTTCGTTGTGGTACCTCTCCGTATATTCGACCCCGGAGACACATCGGCTTCACTGGTATTAAAGCACGGTTCTGAGAGAGAGTGTGTTACGCCCCGAAGTCGCAGAGTCGCAACAGTCCCGCCGTGTAAACCATTCTATGATAGTAACTGGCCTCACAATGCCTACTATAGACATGATCTACACAAGGCGTCAACAACTCCTCTCCTAGTCACTTAGTTCTACTGAAGATGAAGAAGGGACCATTATGCAATCCTGCGCTATCCCTTTTGAAGGGGTCGGTATTTGGTTAGAGAATCCTAATGACCCCCTAATGGGTTGCAATGCATGACATTTTAGGTCATTAACGTTGATTAAGATTAAATTTCATTTAGGGTTTTCAAACAAGTCACACTAATTCAATCATACCACAAAATCCATCGTATCACAATTTCAGCACGAATTCAAATACGTCAAACGCATGCGTAAACTACTTGCAATCACAACCATATACAATCCTAAGTCTCCAAGTACTACACAAATAGTACTCTATTACAATAAGTAATAATCTAACTTACTTGGAATTTTCTCAATTACTCGATCCCTCAATCGCTCGATTGCCAATTCGTCTCTAGGTGTCCTATAATACAAATAGGTCTTTTTAGTACTTATACTTTAAGGATTCATATTCTAAGTTATAATTTAACTTATTTTTCCATGTATACCTATTACGTATTAATGATTCGTTGTACTCTATTTCGGGGTTTGAATCCTAAATTAGATTTTAATTTTGATTCCTAAGTCTTAAATATGCTCGAATCCTAATGTGACATTAATCACATTAAGCTCGAGTATTCAAATATCCTATTGGGTCTTAATTCAGTATTCTAAACTATTTGGTACACGCTAACCCTAATTAAGGTATCGGATTTATTCCCGATGTGAAAAAATCTTATATTTTGAGACATTTACTTAAAATTAAATGTTATTTTAGATTTATTATTTTTCTGATTTCTATTATAATATTATCTAAATAACCCTAATTTTTTTAGATTTATTAATTTTCAATTTCACATATTACTAATTTCTTACATTAACTACCTAATTTCCTAAATTAACCATACTTAATACTCCAAAGGCTAAGATTAGGTTTCCACATCAGAGATTAGCATCCCTAAACATCTAATTACTATTTAAATCAGTAATTAGTATCTTAATCACCTAATTAACCCAAAATCACCCAATTTTTCCATCATTTTAGGGCTAAAAATTAACTTAAAAATTTCAAAAATTAATTTTAAAAAAATGGCTTTATAGCACTGTTCTATATCACATGAGAATCTTACAGAAAAAAATTGAGCTCCAAACTATACTCCTAAGTCTATTTATTTCTACTTCTAATCATGCTTAGTTTTGTTCAATTTGTTAAGAACCCTATATTTTCAGACGTGATTAAACTAAATTGCTATTTTTCCCTAAATCTGCATATAATAAAATCTCAGAATAACAAGTTTCATAATTTTCTAGGTAAAATAACTAATTTTACTAAATTATACAAAATTGGGATAATTATGGGACTCACCCGGTTCGATACTTTCTGTTTGTCCAAACCCAGTCTAAGGTTGTCAGTCGACCTAGATGGTGGATCTGGAGTGGGGTGGTGGTGGTGGCTCGGTCCCGGGTGGTGGTGGTGGCTCGGTCCCAGGTGGTGGTGAGGTATGGGTTTGGCTCACTTGCCCTGTCTGCACAGTTTTCTTTTCTTTTTTTGTTTTCTGGATTTTCTCTTAAATTTTTTAGTCTCTCGATTTTTCTCTGATTCCTCACTACCCAAATGAGTTTTGGAATTTTTTCCCCTATTTATGGATGATTTTGGTAATTAATATGCATTAATTAGACATGACTTTGCCCCATTTCCTCGATTTTTAGCTTTTGTGTTGTCTAATTCTAATTGGTTAATTTTTATTTTGCAGATCCTGACCTGTTATGACCAGATTTGGATCATTCTATTCTCTTCTGATTTTTCCATAATTAATTTATAATTTTCTTTAATTATTTACTTAGTTTTTTGCCAATTTAGATAATTTCGTGTATTTTTATCTATACGTAAATACATGCGGGGTACATGTGAACATTCTTAATTATTATTTTGGTCATTCTAAAATTTTTAGTATACATATAATCTATCTCTAATAATTTATTAGTTATTAGATTACACTTTTCGCCTTTTCGGTAATTAGTACTTATTATGCTTAAAATTTGAAAATTTTATAATCTCCTATTTTATTACTTATTTTCTTAAATTCAAGTTTACGAGGTCATTTTTACTAATATTTCTCTCAATAATTTATAATTTAAGTTTAATCGGATCCTTTAACCGATCGCCCTAAACCTTGTATTCTAAGTTCAATCCTACGGTCACTTGGCTTAGTTTTAGGGCTTACAGAGTGTGCAAAGTTGCAATGAAGTTTTAGTTCACTTTATTGTTATTAGCTGCTATGTTCCTTCTGTAGCTACTGCAATGTATTTATGCAATAGCAAGTGTGGTTTCATTGTTACTCTATTTTTACTTTATTTTTCATTGTAAAAACAAAGCAAGTTTGTTCCTATTTTGTTTGAATGACTATTCAGTATTAAAGTTATTAGCAAGTTGTTAATCCGTTTGAGAATTACTGTACCATGTCAGATTCAAGTGTTTAGGGTGTCATTAGTGACCAAAGTAGTGATGCTCAGCCTAGTCGTAGTCATAATGGTAGTAACACTCCAAGGTCGGTCAACGATAAACTTAATAAACTCACAACTCTTGTTGAGAGTCTATTGAGAGTCTAGTCACCGCAATGCAAGTTAACAGACAACAACCCCAAGGTGTACAACAGCAAAACTCATAGGAAGATACCCCTAAAAGACACTATAGCCAAGGCAATCAAACCAATTGCCCAATTTAACTGCCATGAGCTAGAAGAGTAGCAGACAGAGTTGCTAGATAAAAACTGGAGTTAAAGGAGATTAAGGAAGAAGATGAGGAGATGGATGTTGAAGAGTTTAGTGAAGAAGTAGACTATTACCAAGCATAGGGATGACGATACCGAGTTCCTTAAAGGCTAGACAATGTCAAAATACAAATCCCACCCTTTACCCTTTAATGGAAGTGGAGCTGCAGATGAATACTTGGAGTGAGAAGAGAAGGTCGAGAAAGTATTTGAATGCTATGGGTATGAGGACGCGATCAAAGTACAACTTGCTGCATTGGAGTTTACTAGGTATGCTACCATATGGTAGAAGAATCTGAATGCCGCTAGAGCAAAAGATAGAAGACAAGGTATCGGAACTTGGGATAAGATGAGAAAGTTGTTAAGAGGCTGATTTGTGCTCGAGACTTACCTCCAAGATACGTTTGCAAAATTGCAGGAGCTTTGCCAAGAAAGCCAATCTGTTGATGATTACGTAAGGGAGTTATAGATGTTAATGATCCAAGTTGACATGGAACAACCAAAAGCCCATACCGTGTCAAGGTTTATTTTTAGGTTCAAGTATAAGATTTGCAATGTAGTGGAAGTACAGAGGTTTTATAAATTGGAAGATGCCATCGAGATAGCATAAAGGGTCGAAAGGCAGAGGAGAAATGTTCTGAGCCGACCTGAGCCGACACTCTCACAAGTCCTAGTACTGCACCAACCTATATAAGCTGAGCCAATAAGGCTACATAGGGTAGAAGAAAGGAATGACCGACCTAACGATAACCGAGCAAGACAGCCAGGCTAAGTCGAGGCTAGGCCGCCCTTAAGAATGTACGAGAAAGGACGGACCTCTGGATGAAAGACTAGCAAGGTAAAGTACTTTAAATGTCTAGACTTCGGATACATAGCTGCTGAATGTCTAAACCAACTTGTCATAGTGCTCCAAAGAGATGCAGTGGACAGCACCAACAAGAGCGAACCCAAAAAGGAAGAAGATGTTGGAAAACCCAAGGCTGGAGAGGAAGAGAAGACCTACGTCTATGCTAACCAGGAAAAAGTAATGATCCTAGTCTTGAGATAAGTCCTGAGTTCCTTATCGAACTTTGATGAAAACTAGAAGGAGTATTTATTCCACATCAAGTGTACCGTCAAAGGCCAATTATGCACGATCATAATGGATAGAGGAAGTTGTATAAATATATTTATGCAATCCTTTGTACAGAGGTTGGGTTTGCCGACCTTAAAGCATCCTTGTCACGCCCCGAAGCGGCAGAGTCGTAACAGCCCCGCCGTGTAAACCACCCTAAGATAGAAGTTGGCCTCACAACCGCTATCCTAGACCTGATCTACACAAGGCGTCCACAACTAACCCGCTTTGAAGTAGACAATTTGTAATTTAAATAAATCATTTATCTAAGAAAGTGAGGAAATATATATATGTTGTAATTCAGCTAATGAAATTAAGGTTTACAATATTTCTCCGCAATATATTTCCTAGTTGTTACATTATTCAAAATGAAAAGTAATTCTAAAATAAAAACTTAAACCTTAAAATATGTGTTTATTCTTCATATGTTTTTCCTCACTCCCCAGGATCCAGCAGTTGCTAGCTTCAGAGTAATTGGTTGCCGCTTCTTAGCCAGCACCTGCACGATGTCTATAGGGATGTGAGCAACCACAGCTCAGTAAGTAGGGACGGAGGACTTAAAATTATACCATATACACAACAAGGTTTTCAATCACTTATTAAATGCAATGCATGTACAAGCAAATGCCATCGCACGACGTTGTCCGGCCCGTCGTGAGATTAGAGAAATTGCGCCCGCTCTAATCCGGGTTGAGGAGTTACCGTTAATGCAACAGCTCACGACCAAACCCAGGCTTGTGTAATGGAGACCTTGCTCCTCCCGCGACTACCTTCGAACCACTGTCTTCATCCCCGCCGCGACCTCCTCTCCTGTCACTTAGTTCGACTGAGGATGAAGAAGGGACCATTTTGCAATCCTGCGCTATCCCTTCCGAAGGGGTCGGTATTTGGCCGGAGAGTCCTAAATCCCCTAACGGGTTGCCATGCATGTTCGATTATGATTACTGGTCGTACATTTGATTAAGTCCAATTTAGAGCGATCAATCATTACATACAATTCATACAATATGTGCTAAAGCAGCAAACAGAATCATAGCATCACCCATAATCAAGCACATGTACGCATTCAACTATCTAACAAGCATAACCAAGCATAATCTTAAGCCTCCAAAATACAGCATCGTATTAATCCCAACTTACCTCGACTCCCCGCTCGCTCACTCGAGGTCCGATTTGCTCAGGCCATCGCCGATTATCCCTATAACACGAACGTGGTTTCAGCTTTTCATATAACTGTTATAGGTTCGTTTTATCCTATAATGCTTATTGTTAGGTTTTGTTTACGGTTTAATATGCCTAATTATCTAGGTATTAAGTCTTTTATAATTATTCCAGGTTTAGGTTTAGGTTTAGGTTCGGTTTTCGCATCGATTTCTGAACCAGGTTTTTAGTTCGATTTTTAAGTAATGTTTTAGATTCCAACCCTAAAAATCCGTTTCAACCTATAATGTGAAATTAATCACATTACTTCCCGATCTCCTATATACTATTATTACCCCTAGTCAATATTTTATTCCATCCGGTATACTTAAATCCCTATTTGTGTACCGAATTTACTCCTAATGTGAGAAATTTTTACATTTTTCATATAATTACATAAATTCAAGTTTCTTATCAGATTTATTATATATCCCTATTATTTATATAATATCAATTTTTATCTTAATATTTTCTATTTATTATATTTTCAAAAATTACACATTATGCATTATTACATATTATGCACATAATGCATTTCTAATATTTCTATTACCCTAATTACCATCTCTAACATAAATTATCACTTCAAAATGTCTAAATTCATCCTAGATCAGGTTTTACACCTAATTATTCTAATTTACAAAATTAACTCATAATTTACTATGTTTTTCTATTACTAATTTACTACATAATTAACCTAATAATTACATCTAACACCCTAAATGCTATAAGTATCATACTCCATCAGATCTTAACATCCTAAAACATGTAATTATTCACTAAATCAGAAATTAATCATTTAATTACATAATTAACCCTAAATTACCCATTTTATGCCTCTTTTTAGAGCCTAAAAATTATCTAAAAATTTCGAAAATTAATTTTTGAAAAAGGGCTTCATAGCACTGTCCTATGTCACATGAGCATCCTACAGAAAAATTTTGAGCCCCAAACTACATCCCTAAGCCTATTTAATTTCCGGTTTAATCATGCTCGGTTTTGAACAATTTGTTAAGGACCCTATATTTCCAGACATAATTAAACTAAATCAACATTTTTCCCTAAATCTACATACAATAAAACCTCAGAATAACAAGTTTCATAATTTTCTAGGGAAAATAACTAATTTTACAAAATTATACAAGAATCGGGCTGGAATTTGGACTCACCGGTTCAGGTGGCTCCGGCCACCGCGGGCCGCCGTGGCCTTGTCGGCCGGCCTGGGCGCTGCCACCACCGTGTGGTGGTGGTGGCCGTCCACTCCCAGCTCCTCGTTTGGTGTGGGTTCCCTTTAAAACCCCTAACTGCACAGTTTTTCTTATTTTTTTTATTTTTCTGGATTTTCTCTCGAATTTTTGACTCTCCCTAATTTTCTCACTTTCCAAACTGTCCAAATGAGCTCTGTAAATTTTTTCCCTATTTATAGACATTTGCTGTAATTAATATGCATTAATTTGATGGGATTTTGCCCATTTCCTTGATTTTAGGCTTTTAGTTTGGCAAAATCTTATTGGCTAATTTTTTTTCTTTTCAGCCACGACCTGATCTAGTTGCAGACCTCTCCTTCTGATTTTTTTCTGATTTTTTTATAATTATTTTGTATTTTTCTTTAATTATTTACTTAATTTTCGGCCTATTTTAGCAATTACACGTATTTTTATCTACACGTAAATACATGTAGGGTACACGTGAACATTCCTAAATATTATTTTGGTCATTCTAAAATTTTTAGTATACATATAATCTATCTCTACTAATTTATTAGTTATTATATTACACTTTTTGCCTTTTCGGTAATTAGCAGTTATTATGCTTAAAATTTGAAAATTTTATAGTCTCCTATTTTACTACTCACTTTCTTAAATTTAAGTTTACAGGGTCATTTTTACTGGTATCTTGTTAAATAGTTTATAATTTGGGTGTGATCGGATCCTTTAGCCGATCGACCTGAACCTTGGGTTCTAAATTCAATCTTACGGTTACTTGGCTGAACTTTGAGGCTTAACTTTGGGGCTTACAATCCCTAACCTTATAAGCTGCATTAGCTTCATGATAAAGGTACTTTGCACGTAATTGAACAAGTGACTGTACCGTTTAGTGTTGGAAATGTATACAGGGACGAAGTGGTATGCAATGTCGTCCCTATCGGAGCTTCACATCTACTACTTGGATAACCTTGGTTATTCGACCGACATATTACGTACAATAGGTATAAGAACACCTATGTCCTTTGTTAAGGATGGAAAGAGGATAGTGTTACAATCCTTAATCCTGTCCCAAGTAAATAAAACACATAATCAGCTCACTCAAGCTAGCAAGAAGAAGGCCCTAATGATGAGCCATAGACAGCTTTGATCTATTGAGAAGGCTGATGAACCAATGTTCTTGTTGGTTAGAAGATTGATGGAGATGAAGGAATTACAGGATGTCCCAAAAGAAATCTGAAGCTTACTAAATGAGTTTTCCGACCTATTTCTGAAAGAACTGCCTAGAGGACTGCTACCAGTCCTAGGCATAGAGCACTATATTGATCTGCATCTAGGCACCACTCTGCCAAACCGTCTTGCATATAGGATGAATCCTAAGCAGGCTACCGAATTGAAATAACAGGTGGATGAACTCATTGAGTGAGGATATGTAAAGGAGAGCATGAGCCCTTATGCTATACAAGCTTTACTCGTTTCGAAGAAGGATGGTTCATAACGTATGTGTATTAACAGTTAAGCAATCAACCAAATTATTGTCAAGTACAGATACCCAATATCGAGGCTCAATGATATATTAGATAAGCTTCATGGCGCCAAAATATTTTCGAAAATTAATCTACGGAGTGGCTACCACCAAATTCGCATAAGGTTGGGTGATGAATGGAAGACTACCTTTAAGACTAGGTACGGACTCTACAAATGATTAGTTATGCCGTTTGGACTTACCAATGCGCTAAGCATGTTCATGAGATTAATGAACCATGTAATGCAGCCCCTAATTGGAAGATATGTGGTCGTGCACTTTGATGATATATTGGTATACAGTACCGACCTGAACAATCATATTCAACATCTTTGTGAAGTATTTAGCATTTTGCGAATTGAGAAGTTGTATGGGGATGTAAAGAAATGCATGTTCTGCCAGAGAGAAGTGATATTCCTAGGGTTTGTAGTATTAAGGGAAGGAATCTGAGTAGATGAAAAGAAGATCTGAGCTGTTTTGGAATGGTCAACGCCAAAGAATGTCACTAAGGTCCGAAGTTTTCATGGCATAACTTTTTTCTATAAGCGATTTGTTAAGGACTTCGGTACAATAGCCACCCTATTGACCGAGTTGACAAAGAAGAGTACAAGATTCAGGTGGAACGATCAAGTTAAACAGAGCTTTAGAGAGATTAAGGAAAAACTTACCTCGACACCTGTCCTGTTACTGCCAGATTTTGACAAGCCCATCGAATTAGAATGTAATGCATCAAAAGTTGGAATTGGTGTTGTCCTGCTGCAAGAGCGACGACTCGTCACCTACTACAGTGAGAAACTGAGTAGCCTAGCCTTGAACTATTTTGTGTACGAGAAAAAGTTATACTCTCTTTATCGAGCCCTTACTGTTTGGCAACGTTATTTGCTACCATGAAAGTTTGTTATTTATACAAACCATGAGTCTCTAAAGTATCTTGAGAGTCAGAACAAGCTTTCGAAGAGGCAAGCTAAGTGGTTAAAGTTTATGGAGTTCTCATACATCATTCGACATAAGAAGGGAAGCGCAAATGTGACTGCCGATGCTCTGTCACAATGGCAAACTTCGCTGACCACTTTGCAGACAAAATTAGTAGGGTTCTCGCTAATTACCGAATAGTATGCTCATGATCCTCATTTCGGCCCTATAATAGAACTATGCAAAGACGAAATTGTTGTCAAAAGATATTATCTTAAGGATGGCTATCTATTTAAGGACCGTAGGCTATGTATTTTAAACTGCTCCACAAGTGAGCTATTGATCAGGGAAGCTTATAGCAAAGAATTATCTAATCATTTCGAAGAGACCAAAACTGCTAGTCTATTGAAGGAGAACTTTTACTAGCTAGGTTTGGCAAAGGATGTCCATAAGGTAATTGATAGTTGTGAAGTATGTAAGCATGCTAAGGGGAAGAAAGAACCCCATGGAGAGTACATGCCATTACTAATACCCACTTTACCTTAAGCCGACCTCAGCGTAGACTTTGTCTTAAGGTTGCCTCAGACATCCGGAGGAAAAGATTTTATTTTTGTTGTAGTGGATCGCTTCAGCAAGATGGCACACATCATTCTATGTCATTAGACTAACGATGCTCTATATATTGTTTGAACCCCATGGAGAAACCTTGCTCCACCTTCGACTTCCATTTTGCTTTTGAACCATCTTAAGGTTCGAACCCACCCTTATTTTATATGATATTGGTAGTCGTGCGTCAATGTTTTTAGCAATCCATATCGGTGGCGATGATTGTTGTTAAATTAAGATAAGGTCATTTTTAGGAAAAATGTGAAATTGTGGTGGTCCGTAGCGAGATGGTGGTAATGGTCGGTGGTAGCAACGGCAACAACAATGGTAGTGGTAATAGTGGTGCCAGATGGTGGTAGCAGTAATGATAGTGATGGTTATCAAATTGAGATGACATCGTTTTTTGAAAAAATGTGAAATTTTACAAGGAATCGTGATTCTTTAGTTGAACTAAGAAATCCATATCACTTAAAATCAAGTAATAGGGATTCCAACAGAATTGTAATTAAAAGATGAAAACAAAGCAAATGCCGTAATATGGAGTATGGGGAAAATGGAATTTCAATTCCTTCTAAGTGATCAGGGCATTGATGTATACTCAATTCCCTTGTGCGCACACTATTGTAACCTTGTCACATCAATGATCAATAAAAACGTGCTTTTTCATTTTATGATTCTTACCCTTATCTTTTTACTCATTATTGCCTTTCGTTCTTATTTGTGTGGTTCTTACAGATTTAGGCCATAATGGCCACCATTGCTTGAATAAAGGCTGCTTAGTATTATAGAGGCAAGGCAATAAGTGCTACATGATCCTTTTGTATACTAGCGAAAGCCTTAGACCGAGACACTTGGTACGAACAAGCATCCTTTATGAAGATGACCTTAGCTATTAATATGAGTGTGAACTCCAAAGGCCTTAAATTTAGAAAAGAGAGATCATAAAGGCCCATTAGATCTGAGAGCCCTCAAAGTGCGGTGGGTAGTTATTAAGTCTAATGCAATCACAAAAGATTGAGTCTAATTATGAACAATTTTACGAAATAGAAATGATATTACAATTATAGTAAAGTTCTGAAATATTATGAGAAATTAGGGAGCTTTAAATAGCTTTGCGAACTTTAAGTAAAATTATAAATAGTAAGTGGTTTTGTAAAATCTATAGGGATTTTACACAAAACATTGCCTTCTTTACATTACTCAAATATTCATAACATGTGGAATATTATGAGAATTCAACTAAAATCACTTTGTCTTGAGTGTTTTACGAATTTATGCAGAATTATGAACTTTGTGTTGTATATGTAACTATATAGGTACATATATATATATATAAGTATACACAATGTATGTGTATATATATATGCGTACGCGCGCGCGCGCGTGATATCCACTATGAAATTTAGTCTTACGTAAATTCTAGGAAAAAATTAATATTGGTTTATGAGATTGAGGTAATGAATACCTTGCTAACATTAATTAAAAACTTTTAACCCCAATGGTTGAAAAAAACCCTTTAGTGTTTGTTATCACAACTATTAGCTATTTTTAACCTAGACTATTATAAATAGCATCAAAGCCAATCCCTAACCATAGGGGAATGGTTTATGGATGAACTAAGGTAAAAGCTAGTAGGCTTATTTTGAATCAATTTACAGATTCCAGAAAGGCGAAGAGTGTTACTAGGGTGTGAAGCCTTACATATTTCCAAGATGACATACAAATTAAAAGTGTAAAAATAAAAACCGAATCATGTATCGAAAAGGAGGAAGAATTGACCTTATTGTAAGGTCTTGCAATAAAGATATCACATGGTTTAGGAGAAAAGATTATAATATTTCATATAAAATATAGTCCTACATAAATTGTAAGAGAAAATTGATATTAGCTTATAAGACGAATATCATATCAATACTAATTAAAAACATTCAAGTCGAATGGTTATAAAAAGGTCCTTCAATGGTTGCTGGTATGACTATTGGTTACTTTTAAGCCCTACTCCTATGTATATATGTATGCAACAAAGATTATATGTATATATATATTTATGTTTATTATGATATGTGTTATGGCATGTCCAATATGCAGGAGCAAGCTTGGAATGAAATTGTGGTTTTAGGCTCTACTTCCATTTTTGTATTTGGATGCAATTTTTTTTTTTTTTTTTTGCATTATCACATTGCAACTCTTTTATTTAGTTTTTTTTTTTTTTGTTAGGTTAGAAGGGGAATGATTTGAACCCGGTCTATCCTATTAGGAGGCTAGTCTTAATCCTATTGAGACGTGCATTTGAAAAGTAAAATTATAATTACCTATAATTGAAAGTCTACCTTTGGTTGGACTTTGACTCTAAAACTTAAAAACGATGTGATTCAAATCTAACTTTTGAAAATAAAATTACTTTTTTATCCATATTCTTAATATAAAACTAAAATTATACATGTACTCACATAAAAATACATGTCTTCTACAAATACATATTATTGATAGTTATAACATATTGTATATCCATTGCATTATAAGTTTTATATGATATGTCAATAAAAGTGTTATATTTTATATACTACATATATTTTATAGAATTTGATATACATGATATATAGTTTATAATTAAATATAATATATATTACATAATATATATATTACTAGCAATATTAGAATATATTATACATTTGTTATTTAAAGGATTTAACAAAATTTCTAGAGTATATATTTATTATATATTGTTTTCTATGCATAGAAAGTATGCATCTATTTTTACAAAATGTAATATATTATATAGTATATATGTACATATTCAATACTATGTTATAATGATAATATATTACATATTGCATTATATATTGTATATCGTGCATAATAACTATATATGTATATAATGTATATCATATATGCATGTCTTATATTACATATAGTATATGATGCACCTAGGAGTTGGAACTTTCACTATAGCTTACCGTGAAGCGAAATGGGTCCTTCGGATATCAAAAAAATTATATGATGAATGGGATGAATGCAACAACCGAAGCAATATTGGTAGATATAACATACAACACAAGTCTTACCTAACCTACTTCTTGGCTTGACACAAATCATAAGCTCCGAAATAAGATCCATTTGCCACAAACCTATGTTACTAGGAATAAAAAGAGTGTAGATACTTAAAGAATCAACTCGCGAGCTAAAGTTGGGAGGAATATTCAATATATTGATGGAAAAGATGATACATGTACAAGATCCTTAGGTTACTCATAGTATGTCCACCTAGTTAAAAGAGGAAAGAAGTAAATTGTAAAAGGGCTACTTCAAAATTCAACAACTTAAGAACATAAAAAGGGGTAAACCTGACAAAACACAAAAAGGAATATTTTCTGGCAAAGTAAGAGTTGTGAGACATATGGTAAAGAGTGGTTGAGTCATAAGTGTCATGCCCCTAAGTAGTAAAATCATAACAGTCTTACTGTGCAAACTATTTTAGGATAGAAGCTAACTTTATAACCATTATTTTAGACCTGATTTACACAAAGTGTCTATGACTAACCCATTTTTAAGTAAACAGTTCACAAATTAAATAAGTTATTTACCTAAGAAAATATGAAAATATATGTATACTAGGATTCGAATATTATAACTAAGGTTTACAAGATTTTGTTATATTATATTATCTAAGTAATACTTTATTTGAAAATGGAAGGTTCTAAAATAAGAACTAAGACCTTAGATGATACGAACTTGTGGGTAAACACACGAACTCAATATCATACATAACCAAAAGGGGTGAGTTAAGAGCAACCAACTGCTCAGTAAGTTAGAACGAAGACTTAAAACTACACATCAAACACAAGTAGGGTTATCGACCAAATTAGTTAGATGCAATGCATGTACAAGCAGATGCCATCATACGATGTTATCTAGTCTATCGTGAGATTAGAGAAATTACATCTACTCTAATCTGAGTTGAAGAGTTTAATGTACATATCAATAACTCATGACCAAACCCAGGCTTATGCAATTAAGACACTGCTCCTCCTGCAACTATATTCAAACTATTGACTTCACCTTTGTCGCAACTAGCTCTCATGTCACTTAGTTTCATTAAGGATAAAAGAAAGACCCATTATAATATCCAATATTATTCTTTTTGAAAGAGTCGGTAGTTGGCCAAAGAGCCCTAAACGTTTCCCCTATTGGGGTATTATGCAGGTCTATTTTAAACTTACATTGCATATACTTAGTTAGATCTAGTTTAAGATATTCAAGCATTTCATACAAATCACACAATTTTCAATCCAGAACATCAAACTAGAATCATATAATCAAAACTAGAATCATATAATCAAATCTAGAAGCATGCACATAGTTAATTCAAGTTTTTAAATCTCTTACAATTATTCTTAATTTAGGCTACGTTCTAATTCAATTTTCAAATCGGTTTCTAAATTAGGTTTTAATTTAGTTTCTGATTATGAGTTTTATACGCAAACCTTAGAAACTCATTCTGAACCATTATATGAAATTAATCACATTACACTTGACTATCCTAAATCTCTATTTAGCTCTTAACTAGTATTTTAATCCATAGGTACACTCAATTCCTAATTTAACTACTGAATTAGCTTTCAATGTGAGAATAACCTACATTTTTTATATAATCTTATAAATTCACCTTCCAAATAAGATTTATGTCATATTCCTAATATTATAATACCATTAATTTTTACCTAATATTTTCTACCCATTTAATTTCTATATATACATATTATGTATTATTACATATTATACTTTTAACACTACATATATCATCCTTCATCATCCAATAACATATCAAAATATCTAATTATATCTTAAATAAGAATTTATACTTAATTAACTCTAAATCGTAAATTTAACTTAAATATACCCATTTACCTACATATTTATTACATATTATGCATAATATACACAAGTAATACCTTAAACTCTACAATTACCATCCTACATTGGCAACTATTATCTAAAGATATCTAATTATATACTAAATCAGAATTTTCACCAAATTAACATTAAATTATAAAATTAAGCTCAAATATTGCCTTTTATGCATGATTTTAGAGCATAAAAATTAAGTAAAAATTTAGAAAATTAAATTTAATAAAAACTCTTTATAGCATCATAATATATATCTTAAATAGTTTACACAAAAATTTTGAAGTCAAAATTACATCATTAAAGTCATTTATTTTGATATCGAAAGCCGACTAAAGTTTAAGGGTTTCTTAAGGATGATATATTCCAAGACCCAATTGTAACAAACCAATATTTTTTTCTAAAAACTACATACAAAATTTCATAATTTTCAATAATTATTTGATATTTTAATAAACTAAACAAAATCAAAGTAAGATTTGGAACTCATCGATGTTGCTATCTTCGGCCACTGTAGCCTTGTCAACCAATCTGGGCATTGTCTCCACCGTTCGATGGTGGTGGCCATCCTCTCCCACATGGTCGTCAAGGTGTGCACTCTCCTTATATGCCCTAATTACACACTATTTTGCTAATTTTTTGTAAAAATATTTTTTCCTCTCTTCTTAACTTCTCTCTATTTTTCTTGAGTTCCAACATATCAAAATGAATTTCAAATGGTTTTTCTCCAATTTATAAAGCTGTTTAAAAGGGTAAAGGAGTTAATTTATGCCATATATCCCTCAACTTTTCTTCTTTTTTACTTTCTATTTGGCTAATTTTTATTGGTTAATTTTTTAACTTCCATTCTCAGCCTTTCACGCTATATTTTTTTACTTTTCTTCACTTTTCCATACTTTTCTTGATTTTTCCTTAATTTTTATGAATTTTTCTTAATTATTTAGCATTATTTTAATATTTTTCATGTATTTTAATATTTTTCAGGTATTTTAAGTAATTTCACTTATTTTTATCTATACATAAATACATATATGATATAGATAAATACTTCTAAATATTATTTATGTTATTTTATGATTTTTAATGTATATATAATTTATCTTTATCGATTCGTTAATTATTGGAACTCATTTTACGTATTTTCGATAAATAACGAGTAATATACATATAACTCAATATTATGATATTTAATTATTTATTTTCCTAAATCTAAACTCATGGAATCACTTTTACTAATTTTCTTAAATTCATTATAAAATTTAGATTCGACCAAACAATTTACTCGATCATCCTAAATTTTATAAACCGAACATTGAACACGTAATTGCAAAACTTACAATAAGCTAGTGCAAAAGTATGAAAAAAATGTTGAAATTGATGTAGTTCATCATTTTAAAGAGATTGGCATGAGGTTGACACAGATACGAACCAATCGATTAAAATAGGAAACATCTCGGGTTAGCTTCAACGTCCATCCTAAAGCATGTGTTGAGCTATAGGAGAGTATGAATAGTTGCAATTAAGTTAGATAGGAGTTAGGCTGGCTTAGACAAGATTGGGGAACTTTCCTAAAGTATGGTCGAGATATTGTGGAGGTTATGAAGTGGAGCTTAGTGTTCCTGCAAAGTTTTATTGGGGGCTTGGCAACTTAAATGCATGTTAGGATGCTTGAAAAAGTTGGAAGTTAGAGAATGAGAACACTTTGTAAGTAAATAGACTTGTCCTCAACCACTTGGTTGTTGAGAATTCTCCTTACAACTTAAATGGGGCTTAAGGTTAGATTTGGCATTTGGGAGGTTGAAGTCCCATCAGTATACTTACATTGAGATTGATTATAATATACAATATACTATATTTTATTTCACTATATGTATAAACTAGTTTAAATATATGTATATATGTATATTATGTCATATATTAAAATTTATGGTAATTATATTATTTAAAGCATTAATGCAAAAACTTATAGTTTGTCGTCTTGGTTTAATTGCTAGTAGAGTCTTTCAAACCCCCCGATCAGAATTATGCCTTATTCGAGAGTTTATTAAGTCTAGAGAAGATGAGTTGCAAAATAGATAACGATTGAGTCACTATGTGGGGGGATTATTCGGTGTGACTACTTCAGTACTTAAGTTAGCAAATAATTTATGTAAGAATATGGGAGAAAGAGATATGAAAGGAGTGTAAAGTTATGTGCATATGTGTGTCCCCCTTGTTTATTCTTTAAGAGGGACTATTTATAGCTTTACCCTCTTAACCTTTATCAAATCAGGGCATGGAACTCTAAGATCTGAAGACTAAGGGTTGGTGAGATTTTCTAGTAGCAATAGGAGGGATGATGGTTCTCAAGTTCTATACCTATCTTTTTTCTCATTAATGTTTGGTATGTTGCACACTTGAACACACTGGCTCTATAGAGGAGTAAGCTGTCAAAAGGTCATATTATACTAAATGCGAGAGATAAAGTCATTAGAAGTACCCAAACTTTTATATTATTTTATTTTAATATCTAAAATTTAAATTTGTTTATTTTACTATCCCTAACTTTTTAAATGATACAAATTAGTATTTCTATTATAATGACAATTATAAAAAAATTCTTATTTATTTCACTTAAAAAAGTTAAAGTACCAAAATAAAGTTTGATAACTAAAATGGAAATAAAATGAAAGTTTATGTACTTATATTATTATTCTATTATTTTATAATAACGATTGTTATAACTAAAATTATAATTTGTCTCATTTAAAAATTTGGTGTACTAAAATGAACAAGCTTAAAGTTTAGCTACTAAATTGAAAAAAATATAAAAGTTTAGGTACTTATACCAACTTTATCCCCTAAATGCAATGTAAGTGTTGTTTAACTATGCTTAGGGAAGCTTTTAGAGAGTTCAAGCTTAAGGCTAGATGGACTTTGGAAGTATCTTTATCTTGATCCCACACTTGGTACGGTTCCTGAATTCCGGCCAAGTACTTGAGTGTTGGGTAGATAGGGCTATTGATTGTACGAATATGGGTGATCTCCTTGGTTTGCTCGATCTTACGTTGATTAGGCAATGTATACGGTGTTACCTTAGCTGCTTTATTGTGGTTTGTTTGGGCTTGGGCTTTAGGCTCTTAGTCTATATCTAAGGGCTTGCATTAACATAGAGCATATATCTATTAAGGCTACATTTGTTCATCTTATATCCTTCTTATTTGTGTTTTATTGATATCTACTTGAATTTTTGTATTTGGTAAGAATAAAACATAAAAAAGATGGAAATATATATATTTTTTTTAAAATACCAATTAAAATAATCATTTTCAATGAATAAAATATATTTTTTTCAAATATTTTCTCTTAAAAGAACATGAATTTTCATTTCCTAATTATAACACTTTAATCACCACTTTCATTATAATTATGAAACGAAAATAAACAAGATATGAATAAAATAGTTTTTTAAACACCAAATTTCAAATAGATATGAATCAGATACAGATAAGATACAAATGAAAAAAGACAATCCAAACATGGTTTAGGTATTATTTTATATATTAAACGTAGTTAATGTATATGTAATATCATTTCTTTATAGCCCATAATATGCCTATATTAAAATTAATCATGATAAATTATATGCTATATAAATTTATGATTAGCATTTATGTAATATAATTAAAATGAAATTATAGAGATGTATACGAGTTAAACTATTCACGAGCTACTTAAGTTTAGCTCGATATTTACTCGAGTTCAATTCAAGAAAAATCGAGTCAAACTCAAACTCAAGCTGCTCAAATAATTAATTAAGTTGAACTTAAGCTTTATAATACTTAAAGCTAATTAAGCTCAAATTAGATATAAATGTCTATCGAGTTCAAATCAATTTTGAACACCGATATTATTATAATTAAAAAAATTGTCTTTTAATAAATCAAGTCAAGCTCAAGCATATTTAGTGCTACTTTGATTTGAGCTTAAGCTTAAGACTTTAAGCTTGATTGAGTTCAAGTTGAGCTCGAGTTTCAAAATTTCGAGTCGAGCTCCAGTTGGAGCTCAGCATTGTATTAACTCGACTTGTTTATAGCCCTATGAAATTAATTATATAATACATACTTATCACATAGCATATATTAAGCCACATTTGATGACATAAAGGTTTTTAACATATATAAAATCAATTCCTAAAAAATGGAACCTCAACTTATCAATAATTGGACTCGCTCTTACCATTGCCTTTCCTTTCCTCTTCTCCTTATAATCTTAATTGTTAAGTGGTAGGGCTAGATAGAGAAGTATGGGCATCTAATCCTAGAATCACAAAATCATAGTCAATTCATAAAAAAAAAAATCATAAATCTCTACTTTGATGAAAAGAAATTAACATACAGACAATCAATTCATGAAGAGTCACACCTTAACCCAATAATAGTTAAACTTACCCTTATAAGATTACCATTGCCTTTCTACTCTTCTTCTCCCTATAATCTTGATTACTAAGTGGTAGAGTTGGATAAAGAACTCTATACATCTATGGAACCACAAAATCACAATCAATTCATAAAATGATGATAAATCCCTACCTTAACGAAAAGAAATCGATATATATACAATCAATTCCTTAAAAACAATACATCCGACCACTAATAATTGGACTCACCCTTGCCGTAACCTTTTTTTCTCTTCTTCTCTTGGTAATCTTAGTTGTCAAGTGGTAGAACTAGATAGAAAACTCTATCCATCTACTCCTAAAATAGTTTATTTAGAAAAGAAAAATTGTAATAATCTGAAAGACAAAATTCCATAACCAATATTTAAGAAAACAAAACCTAATCACCAAAACAATTAAAACTTAACTAAAATTGAAAAAAGAAAATAAGGAACTTTGACTATTAAAAAAGAAGGCACTTACCTCAATCATCCAAAACTACTATTATTCTTCATTTTACTTATCTACCCTATAGGAAAAGGAGAATGACGATGGAACAGAGGGTTTTGCTTCATTATTGTCTTGTAGTTAGATGTAGGCGCAAGCTAGTAAGTGCTTTCAAAAGAAAATACTCTATTAAAGGGAAAATTGCGATATAGATCCAAAAATGGGTTCTATGAAATCTATTCTTCGATAGAACAAATCTCCTATTCCACTATAAATTCGTAGCTTTTACATTGAAAAAATAAATAAACATCAAATTCATATAGTTTGACTCAAATTTTCTATTAGATAAGAATCCAAAAGACCCTCAATCTAAATCCTAAATCAAATAAAGACAAAAAACCAAATGAAGCACCATAAAATAACAACAAACTCAATAATTAACAAATGTTTCACTGAATTAAAAAATTAGATTAGAAAATAACTCTGGATTTATGAAATTCCAATCTAATCATATTAAAATAAACCATTAATTATGAATTGTGTAGGAAAAAGAAATTAAGATTTCATTAGAAAAGGAAAATTTTTAACTTACTATTAAGAATTCATGATTATGTAATGTTGATATTTTATTGAAGCAAAGAGATGAAATGTCATTGATTTGAGGTAATGGGCAAAGAAAGAAAACCAAGAATGTAGGAATGCTGGAGAGAGAGGGTAAGGAGAAATATGGTTGAAAAAGAAGCTATAAAAATAAAATGGAATAAGAAAATATTATATACATGTCGAATGTGGGAAAAGTAAATAGCGAATATGGGAAAGGATATGGAGTTAAGAAGAAATCTTTGGAATCATGTTACTTTGAAGTGAGAGGACAATAGGAAGCAGGAACATTGGCAAAACTAATGAAATAACAATAATATAGATATATATATTTTAAATACAAATGTTATTATTATACCTTAAGAGTAATAAAATTATAATAGTCTCATCATACACACCAACATATGATAGAAGCTGACCACTCAGCCGCTCTCATAAACTTAGTATACATAAGGCACATACAACTAAACACTGAAGTATCTTTAATTTAACATCTAAAGTAAAATAGAGACATTTAATTCATATATTTCCTTTAAAAAATAGAAATTTGATTCAAATGTTTATTTAAAAAAAAAGGCATTTACATGGAATTTTTATAAAAATAAAATTATAAAAGAATTCGAAATTGTTTTCACAATAATACAATATTACAAGTCAACTAGGTCATTCAAATGGTCCGGTTAACTTTCAAAACAAAGACAAAAAGAATATTTCAATCCATTTGCTTCCCGTTTTAGACCCATTGCCTAACCTTTGTATGTTCAGGGATTGAGTGATCTTAGTGTTTATCTTCTAAGATATGCAAAAAAACTATAAGGATATAAGCAACCACCGCTCAATAAGGGAATGGAGGCAAATGCATACATAGCACAATAATCAAGTAAGGTTGTCAATCAATTAATTAGATGTAATGCAACACAACAAGCATATATCATCCAAATGATGTTGTCTAGTTCATCATGAAGTTAGATAAATTACGCTCATTCTAACCTGGGTTAAGGTGTTCTTGTGTAATGGAGGCATGCTCCAACTACAATGCCTTTCAACCAAACCTAAACTTGTGCAACAAAGGTATGCTCCTCCCAAAACCTCTTCAAACCTACTGCCCCTAATCTTATTGTAACCTCATATCCCATCACTAAATTTAGCCTTAAGGGTAGAGGAAGGCTAATTATAGTTGCCTTGTCGAAGAGTCAGTATTTGGTCGAAAATCCAAATCATTTCCCCTAGTAATTTGCAATGTATGTCTAATTAGTCTTAATGTCGAAGTTTTAGCTTAGTTCATTTTAGAGGTGTCCAACCAATTGCAAATAATTAAATCAAGGAGTGTAACACACCAAAGCAATCACAACATATAACATAATATTCAAACAACATAGCAAGTAGTTTCCAAGTACATACGTCGCTTGCGTACAATAAACCATTTTACAAACACAAATAAGTGTACATATCAGCCTCTGACTACTTTTATATAGTACTTCAAAATGCCATTAAGCATCGATTCCACTTACTTGGATTCCAATTCTTAGAACTCAATTGCTATGATCCTTTTGTCATCAATGGTCCCTATATTGTAACGCACATTTCAGTTTCAATACAATTCGTTGGAATAGGACTATTTTAATTATTGTATCTTTTGTTTTAGCTTAACATTTTTTAATATTCAATAGGTATTAGTTATGGGTATTAAGTGTAATTACCTTTAAATAGTTTATTTAGACCTTCTATAGGTTTCTTAGGTTTTTAATACCTTCTACATGATCTTTTATGAGGTCTATTAAGTGTGTGATACCTTCTACTTAAGCTTCTATTAAGATTTTAACTTGTATTCTTTGATGTAGAACATCCTACATAATCTTATATCAAGTTCTTCAAGGCTTATAGTATTTTCTATTCAAGTTTCTACTAAGGTTTCTAGTTATATTCTATGTCTAGTAAATGTAGACACCCTATTTTTGTCGCATTTTATTTTAATTTTAGTCTTTTTTTACTTTTAAGTAAGGTTTACAAAAATTTTTTAAAAAAATTGAATTGAAAAAAATCAAAAAAATAAAAAATGAAAATAAAATAAAATAATTGAAAAATACAAAAAAAATCGAAAAAATACGAAGTGTCAGAAATGTTCAAGTTAAGTCAGTTAATCATTTAGGGTTAGATAAGCTATAGTTGGAAGATGTATGTGAGATTTAATAAATTCTAAGTCTTTTAAAAAATTGAGCTTCATTAGAAAAAATATTTTTTTAAATAACCTAGTGAAATATAAAGCAAATTTTTATCAAATTCAAAAATATTTTAATTAGATTAATTAAAATAGACCCGAGATTTATTAAATAGTTAACATGTATATTTTAGGCTGTAGTTAATTTAAAATAAGTTAGATTGAGTCGGGCCTAAGATAGAAAGCCTAAATAAATTGTGAAACTTCTAGAATTGGAGCGTATATTAGATTAGATTGAATTGTGATTAGATAATTCGAGAAATTAACAAATCTAAAGTGGATATTGTCATATCTTATGAAGAATAAATTTGTTAAGATTGAATTTTCACAACAAAAGATCCAAAAGATTTAAAATTAATGGTTTATAAATAGTGGACTTTGGCTTAAAAAAAAAAACACACAGTTACTCTTGCACATCACCAATTCCCCAATTGTCTTCATAGTAGCATACCTTCATCCTCATCCCTACACGTCTTACAACAATCTGATCTCTATGCCACAACAAATCTAACCCATTCCCACGCATACGATCCTACTGCATAATACACTATAAGCACAATCCAACCTTAGTGCACTCCAGTCTACGTGCACTGTCAATAGCACACACATACATACCATTGTGTGTCTCTCTCTCAAAAGCCAACCGCAACCCAACACATGCACAGCCCAATAAGTGCATACCTAACGCCACCAACTATTCGAACATCATTGAAACGAATATTATTGGTCGTGACTTTCACAACAAGGCAAGTTTCATCAATCGAATCATCATCGATCTTTAATTTCCCATTTAATTCGTTAACCATAGCACACTGTGAGAAGTTAGTTTAGTTGCTGTCATTGCCTTCAACCTAAGACCAAGATCCAACCCGTTTAAGTAGTTAGGTAAGTTAGTTTATTTTTCTTTTTGTTTTATTTTTTTAGTTAATAGTTTTATCTTACTAACTTCATTTTTCTTAGTGTAGGTCATTGATTTAGTTTTTAAGTAGAATAATTTTAGTATAAATTACATATATGTCATGCTTCCATAGATAAATTGCATTACATTTTTTTTATATATATTGCCTTTTATAGATAAATTGCATTTTTAGATAAATTGCACTTTTTTGTAAAAATTGCATTTTTTTTCATGAAAATTACATAAAAATTGCATATTTTTCCAAGATTCATATCTTTAATAAACATATTTACAAAATTATATTATTAGATATAGTTGCATATTATCAAAATTACATTTTTTATAAAATTGCAATTTTAGATATTGTTGTATGCATTTTTCAAGATTTATATCTTTAGTGAAAATATGTATCTAAATAGCATATCTTAGTAAATTTGTATAAATTTTGCATTTAAGGTTTAGAAATATAAATTTTTGGCATGTAGTGTTTTTTTTTTTAAAAAAAAGTCTAAATCTTAACTAAAGTCTTTTTAAAAGATTTAATTAGTTAGTTTTTTTTTTTAAAAAAAATAGATTCAAGTAGTTAGATCTTTTAGATTTTTTTAAAATAAATTGCTAAATAACATAAATCTAACTCAATTTTTAAATAAAAATAATCAACTCATTAAATATTTTCTCAAAAAATATAACTATATTTGGTTTAATTACGATTAGTAAGTATGTAGGTATCTCCGGAGCAACCATAAAATTTGTAAAATATTTTCTTTTCTTTTAATTTCTTTAGGGAAAATTCGTAATAAAAAATTTCATTCTTATGTATTTTTATATTTTTACTTTTATTTCATATTTTTAGAAAAATTACAAAAAATAAAAGCCCATTAGTTAGTTTCTTAAATTTTTACATGGTAACTTTTGTTTTAGCACGTTAACCTCTAATTCTATTTCTTTGGTTAAGTTTACTTAAAAATTATTTTTTAGAAAATCCGTGGACTAGCGGCTAAATTAGGATTTTTCTACTAGAAAATCATAATGAAAATCCTAATTTGATTTTTTATTAGTTTAACTAGTTCGTGACTCCAAGTTATTTTTCAAAATAATTTTTTTAACATTTTTTCAAGAAAAATGTTTTTCCTTAATTTTATATTGAATAACTTATATTAAACGGGCTGTATTTAGTATATATTAAATTAAGGAAACCAAAATAGGACTTGATAGTAAATCTTTTACTCAAGCTTCTACTAGTGTCTTGACTAATGTTTCTTCTTAAATAAACCTTCTATACAACCTTCTACAAGAATTTTGTTTATATATTAGAAAACCTTCTACTAAAATCTCTACAGTTATAACTTATAGTCAACTCAATCAGGAAAGTTTTTATAATGTCTTTTACAGGTAAGCAGTTTATACCGGCATCCACAGAAATTTCTACGGAACCTTTTACAGCTATCAACTCATTCAAAACCTTTATAGCATCTTTTATATGCATTAGATGTGCCTCATTTTGCCGAAAACTCCACTTTTTCACCATTTTTTTCACTTTATTTGGATTCAACTTAATTGACACTCCACCAATATTAACATGTATGCCTCGAAATTCATCCATATCGACATGCAAAACCAAATTTAAACCAAAATGAGAATTAAACACAACTAATTAACTAATATACCTAAAATGCATATCTTAGGCTAAAAATTTATAGTTTTTAGTGTGAAAATTCTTCATGTATAGCGGCTAAAATCTTCAATTTACTACTGATTAATTATGATTTTCCAACAAAAATTATCAATTTAATAACTAAGTGAAAATCTCCATAAATAGTTAAGTAAAAATTACCATGTTTAGCTTAGGAAAACTTATGTTTTTATAAAATCTCATATTCCTACTTAAAAATTAAGATTAACTTATTACATGGAATTAAAAATTACTAAAAAATTGGTGGAAAATCAAATCTAATAAAAACATGTGAAAAATAGTCAATTTTCCTTAAATTTCAACTTATCGATTTTCTAAAACTAAAAATTGTTACACCCTGAAGCAGTAGAGTTGTAATAACCCTGCCATATAAACCAATCTAAGATAGAAGTTGGCCTTACAACCGCTATCCTAGACTTAATATATATAAGGCATCCACGACTAACTCGCTTTGAAGTAAATAGTTCGTAATTTAAATAAATCATTTATCTAAGAAAATGAGAAAATATAAATAATCACTAGAATTCGGTTATTACAATTAACGTTTATAACGTTTCACCGTAATATATTTCCTAGTTAATCCATTATTCAAAAATGAAAAATTCTAAAATAAAAGCTTAGATCTTAAAAATATATGTTTGTTTTCCAAATGTTTTTCCTCACTCTCTAAGATCCAGTAGTTGCTAGCTTCAGGGTAGTTGTAAGCCGCTTCTTAGCTAGCACTTGCAACGATAGCTTGCAACGATATCTATAGGGATGTGAGCAACCACAGCTCAGTAAGTTAGGATTGAGGACTTAAAATTGTACTACAAACACAAATAAGGTTATTAACCAAATCATTTGATGCAATGCATGTTTAAGCAAATGCCATCGCACGACGTTGTTCAACCCATCTTGAGATTAGAGAAATTGTGCCCGCTTTAATCCAAGTTGAGGAGTTACCGTTAATGCAACGGCTCACTACTAAACCCAGGCTTGTGCAATTAAGACACCGCTCCTCCCGCGACTATCTTTGAACTATTGACTTCACCTTTACCACAATTTCCTCACCTGTCGCTTAGTTCGACTAAGGATGAAGAAGGGATTCATTTTGCTATCTAGCGCAATCCTTTTCGAAGGGGTCGGTATTTATCCAGAGAATCCTAAGTTTCCCCTAATGGGTTGCTATGTAGGTCTAATTTATGATTATAAGTCATCTTTGTTAAGGTCATTTTAGGGTGATCGATCACTTCATACAATATAAACCAGAACAATATACAGAATCATAGCATCACTCATAATCAAACACATGCACATAGCTAACTATCTAACAAGCACAACTAAGTATAATATCAAGCCTAAAAAATACAACAACGTATTAATCCCAACTTACCTCGACTCCTCGCTCACTTACTCAAGGTTTGACTCGCTGAACCCATCGCCGATCATTCCTATAAAACAAACGTAGTTTCAGTTTTTTATATACCTATTATAGGTTGGTTTTATCTTATAACGCTTATTGTTATCTTTTGTTTAGGGTTTAATATGTCAAGTTATCTAGGTTCTCAAATCTTTTACAATTGTTCTGGGTTTGGGGCCAGGTTCGGGTTCAATTTCCACATTGATTTTCTAAATTAGGTTCTAGTTCAATTTCTAAGTACTGTTTTATACCAAAACCCTAGAAACTCGTCTCAACTCATAATGTAAAATTAATCACATTACTTCCAAATATCCTAGATACCATCATTACCTCTAGTCAGTATTTTATTCCACTTGGTGCACTTAAATCCTTATTAGTGTACCGAATTTACCCTTGATGTGAGAAATTTTTACATTTTTAATATAATTACATAAATTTAAGTTTTCTATCAAATTTATTATATATCCCTATTATTTATATAATATCAATTTTTATCTTAATATTTTCTATTTATTATATTTCCAATAATTGCATGTTATGTACTATCACTTATCATGTACATAATACACATCTAATATTTCTATCACTCTAATTACCATTTCTCAATATCAATTATCATTTCAAAATGTCTAAATTCATCTTAAATCAGATTTTATACCTAATTACCTTAATTTACAAAATTAACTTAAAATTTATTATTTTTCCCCTTTACTTATTTACTACACAATTAGTCTAATAATTACATCTAACACCTTAAATATTACAAGTATCATATTTCATCAGATTTTAACATCCTAAAACATATAATTATTTAATAAATCGGTAATTAACCTTAAATTACCCATTTTATGCCTCATTTTAAGGCCTAAAAATCTAAAAATTTAAAAAATTAATTTTTAAAAATAGGCTTCATAGTACTGTTCTACATCATTTAAGTAGTCTACACAAAAATTTTGGGCTCAAAGTTACACTCTTAAGGTCATTTATTTCTAAATTTGAAACATGTTCGGTTTTGCATGATTTCTTAAGGACCATATATTACGGGATATATTTTCATCAAAATAATATTTTTCCTAAAAATTATATACAAAAATATTATAGAATAACAAGTTTCATAATTTTATAAGGATATTTAATATTTTTACAAAATTAAACAAAATCGGGCTGGAAATCGAACTCACCGGTTTGGGTAGTTTTGGCTACCGTCGGTGGCCATGGGTGTGTTGGCTTACCTGGGCACTGCCACCACCATGTAGTGGTGGTGACCTTCCACTCTCAGCTGCTCGTCGGGTTTGGATTCTCGTTAGAAGCCCCAACTACATAAATTTTTTGTGATTTTTTCTAAAACCCTAATTTACTCTCAATTTCATCTTTCTCTAATTTTATAAACTTCCTGACATCTAAAATAAGCTTTTGAAAAATTTTGGAGTATTAATAGAGTTTTAGGGAAATTATTGTGCATTAATTTGATTAGACAATTGTTTTATCTTCTTCCAATTTGTCTTTTGTGTTGTTCTAATTTAATTGGCTAATTTTTTTTTTATTTCCCCTAGTTGCTACGACCCGAATCTGGATCATTCCTTTTTTTTTTCCTTAATTAATTATAAATTTTCTTTAATTATTTGGTATTATTTTAGTATATTTCGCGTATTTTAAGTAATTATGCATATTTCTACATACATGTGAATTCATATATAGTGTAAATAAATATTTCTAAATATTATTTAGGTCACTCTATGATTTTTAGTATGTATATAATTTATCTCTAGCGATTCATTAATTATCGAAATGTATTTTACGCATTTTCAATAAATAACAAGTTATATACTTAAAATTTAGAAATTTTATATTCTTTTATTTTATTACTTATTTTATTACTTATTTTCTTAAATTCAAACTTACGAGATTATTTTTACTAATATTTCTAGTTTTACTTTATAATTTAGGCTTGATCGAATCTTTTAACTAATCAAAACCTCGAGTGGCTGATTGTGAGGTTAACAAAAATCAACCTTAATAAAATGGAAAGTTTTAGAGAAATTCTTTATGTAATGATTTTATATATGTAAGAAGGTATTTATAGAAAAAATTTGGTAAGGAAACTAATTTGTTTGGCCTTTTGAAAATCGGTTTTGAGCAGCCCATTTCATAAGTGAGATAAAAATGAAAATTTTTTACAAAAATAATAATTTTTCATGAAAATATACTTAAAACTATACGAGAATAAATTTTTCTAGAATTTTTAAATAAAGTTTGATATTTTTAACAAAATTTTCAAAATCAAGTATAAAATTGAACTCACTGTGTAAGAGATTTTGGCGGTTGGAGGTGGTGGTAGCTTTATCGATCCAACTTGGCACTACTCTCATTGTTAGGTGATGGTAGTTGATCATTGTCAAGTTAGTGGTTGCTCCATGTTTCACATGCATGCATATTTCGCTGTAAATTTCTTATTATTTTCTAAAATTCTCTTTGGTTCCCAATTCTTCTTAGAAATCCACTCTGGCCAAAAGCTTCAAATGGTAGAGAGATTGTGTTTATATAATAGTTGAGTTAGTGAAAGAGTTGCTAGCATAGCCAACATTTGACATTCTCTTCACTATTCTAAGTGACAACTGTCAAACCTTATCATTCGTATCTCCTAAAAATCACAGGCTTAAATCTATGGTTTTTTAAAACCCTAGCTCTAATCTATAGGTTATTTTCTAAAACCATAAGCCTTAATTTATGGTTTTCTAAAACTATGGGTCATCTATTTGTTTATTTAATTAAGCATCTTATATTATATTTAATGCCTAGATTGGTGGTTAACTTTAGTTAGTTAACTTTTACTAAACTTTCTATACTTTAGCTTATCTTAATAACTAATTATATTTTCTTATCATTTTTAATTATTATTGTTGCCTATATATTTTTATATTATTTATTAACTTTCTTATTTATTTAATTTATTCCTTAAATGTCATTAATTTCGGTTCCAGATTTCCACGATCTCGATAATTAATTAATTAATTTATTTGTTTGATGATTTAACTTATATTGACATTCCATTGTTCTATTTCTTGAATCTAAGTTAAGGGGGATAAGTTGACTAATTTTGGGACTTAAATCTTAATTTTTGAGCTTAAATGGACCGATTTCGTGAACACTTAAATTAAGAATTTAGATTTTATGATTGTAGTTAGGTAATTAATTTTTTTTATATACATATGTTTCTTTCTAAATGTCATTCCACGTCAACTGGTTAAATTTTAGTAATAACTAATTTATATCCAAGATTTTGTTATTTGAACCTTGAGTATTTACGATTTATTGTTCTTATGGATAATGAATGAAATTTGCAAATTTTGAATATTTTTAATTGGTATTTATATTTTATCATTTTGTTTCAAGTATCTAAATTATCTAAGTCGTTTAAATTGATTTGTAGTCCTTATGTGCTTTTGAGCTACAACTTGAAAACTTTCACGGACATCCGAAAATTTTGTATTAAGTTTCTATTTGCTAAAGTTTGGGTCTCACAATTATCATAAATGAAAAGAATAATTAAAATATATTTTGGAGGGTCAATTTGTAACTAAAGATGTGGCAATTGCATAAGCATTTTCCAGTTTGAATAATATGGATATAGATATAACATATATTATGATATATCTATATACCGTGTATTGTATGTATAATACATAATAAATAATATTATGGGATATATGTGTATTATTAATTAGATATATTACATGCATACTTGGACATAGTTTGTAATATACAAATACATATGCATTATATCACATTTATACACTATCAAAAGACTAGACATGTATTTGACAAATATGAATTTATATTTATTCAATTTCATTCAATATCATATACATTCAGACCAAATAAATTATTCTAATAGGATCGTAATTCAATGGTATTCACTAGACATAGAATTTGAATTTTTATTTTGCTTTCTATTTATTTTATTTATAAATTATTACTCCATGCTAAATGTGGCATTGTTATGTCTATATATGGAATGATCAGTAAAAAAAGAGAANCAAAAACTTAAATAAAAATATATATATATATATATATGTGGATATAATTTAAAACTATAACATTCCATTATTATAGACTATTCTGATTTCATAGCGGGCTTGAAAAGCCTAAAGATAAAAAAGCCAATTTCATTCTCGAACAAGGTCGTCCAGTTTAGATCCTAGCATTACCAACTAATTCTATTTCACTGACATAGAAGAAGAAGACGACCAAGCTAGGTTTTCTTGGAGTAGCTCGCAATGGCTGGCCGTATCAGATCGACCCTTCCCCTCCTCAAGAACCTGGTTGCCAGAGCCGATGCTCTTTCTGGCCAGAGATCCACACTTCATCGCAACTTACTTTGCCCTACTTTCTCCTCCCCTGAGGTACTCCACCCTACATCCACTCAACATTGGTTTATCCCTGCGTTCGGTTGATAGGTTGATTTCTCTTTGATTACGTATTTTCTGATTCAATGGCTCGAACCCCATGCCCTTATTTTTCTTTTAATTGAATTTTGTTATCTATATCACGGCATTCACGATATTGTATTGCCGCAACTATCATTTGTTTTCATTTTCACGTTGTAAAATCGATAACTGGGTGTAGCTCTTACATTGTGGTGTAACCCTTGCTCAGTAATATTATAGAAAAGCAAACTTGTTGATTTGTGAATCGATTGAGGACTAATTTAGGGTTATTTGTTAAATATAATTCCAAACAGCCTGCCTGTTGAGTTTGCTTTCGATGTTTATTATATATATATATTTTCCCTCATGTAATTTATTGGATGCAGGGTGTGAGAAATTATGCTACTGCTTCTGCACAGAAGGGTGAAAAAGTTAAGGTAACAAACTCATCAACCTTACAAATACCCCACACCTATCCTTGGGTTAACCATGTATTCAACTTTATATGATTGTAGCATTTTTGATTGACTTAAAGGGTGGAATGGAATAGATATTTCTTACCTATTTCATGAAATTCCTGTTATTGCTAAATAAGGAATTGCAATTCCAAATAGCTATTCCTTGAACTTTTATTACATTATTCTGTACTCTACCCATGAGACATTGGCCTACGTTCAAGCCACTGGAGCAATGGTGCTGATAGGGATATTATTTCTCCATTCTTCTGTCATTTTAAATCCAGCTAAAACAAAGTAATAGTTATTACCCCTCTATTCTATTATATAGGAATTGCAATTTTTTCTCTACTTTATCCTGTTAAGCTAATCAAACGTGCCATTGGTGTTTTACTTGCTGGGTTTCTGAAATTATTTTTGTTTGTTCTGTTTAGCTAGAAAGATGAGCCCGTTCTGCACATTCTTTTTATTTATTTATTTATTTTTTTAATCTGCAGATTACAAGTATCTGTAAAATGAGATATTCCATGGTTGAACTTGAGCCAT
Organism: Lumnitzera littorea; assembly: GCA_024138015.1. NCBI lineage: Eukaryota > Viridiplantae > Streptophyta > Magnoliopsida > Myrtales > Combretaceae > Lumnitzera > Lumnitzera littorea. Next base: position 155,415,551 of record JAMXBB010000001.1, on the reverse strand, counting down.
ATATATAGATTCTGTCATGTAAATAAATTGGATCATATGCTTAACGTGGTCAAGTGTGTTAATGAACATGTGGAGATTGTTCCAAGTTAGATTTTGTTATCATACAGTGAGGTTTTCTTCATTTTTTCACCTCTCGTCATTTGTAATATGACAGCTTCCATTGGTTTTCTATGCTGGCTCTGGAAACTATGCCTCAGCTTTATATATCTCAGCAGTTAAAGCCAATGCCTTGAACAAAGTAGAGTCAGAGCTTCTTGACCTTGTTGAGGCTTCCAAGAAAAGTCCTATATTCTCTCAGTTCACAAAGGATTTGTCTGTATCTGCTGAGATTAGTGTTAAGGCCATCAATGCAATTTGTGATGAAGCTAAATTTTCAGAAACAACAAGAAATTTCTTGGGTATGGTAAACAGCTGCTTCTTTTGGTTTTTGCATCAAAAGTTTTACTGCTCTTCTATATTAGAAGCAAAATTTTATCTACCCATCCAAGGCAAACTTCTCATTAGTGAATTGATTTTGTACAAGGCCAGAATTCCTCGAGTCACTGAGGTTTCAAAAAATTTCTTTAACTACTTGTCTGTTATATTATCCATACTCACTGTTGAAGTTTGAAGATGGTCACTGTGTTGCAACTATTTTTCCATCTTTTGACTTCTTACTTCGGATTTCTCTGGCATGCTCATGTATACATTTTCTCCTTCTCTTTACCTGTTGGAATTTGTAAAGCCAAAGATTTGTTTCTTCAATTTTCTTGTGCTGTAATCTGCAACTGTGAAGCCTGCTTTTAGATGTATATATATGATGCTTAAATATATCATGCTTGCCTCAATTTTACTTGTTAGCTAGTATGTAATTTTTACTGATAAGAATGGTGATACGGGGAAAATGGCAATGGAACTTGTCAAGTTGTTACAGTGCTGTGTAGTTGTGCATTATCAATGTTTTCATAAAGATAGTTTGTAGATGATTTAATTCAATGTGAACCCCAAAGATGTTAAGAACTTTTTACCCTGAAAACCAAAAAGCTGAACTGCACCATTTTAGTGTGACTGCTAGGCTGTTAGGCATACATCTTTAAGAAGAAAGCCTATTCCCTGATGTAGAGAAAAGTTTTCTTTATGTTGTTTCCTTGATAGGTTCTGTTATACAATGAACTAGCTGGAGACCTTGATTACAACTGAAAAAATTGTCCAGGGTTAGCTGATTGACTGATGGTAAATTGTATGTCCTGAAAGAAAGGTATAATTCTGTATGGACATTGTAAATTATTTACTTATTTTGCCAATGAATACTCAGAGGCTGGTTTTGGAATCATAAACCTTGAGATCTATGCTCCTTTTACCTTTTTTTTGGGGGTAATTTCCTTTTACTAGTTTTGTTTTGGCTATTCTCTTTTGTGCTGTATGTTATTCTCAGTTGTGTTAAACGGGTTTGTTAGTTTATTCATGGGTCTGTATTGATTGTTGTTGGAGGGTTTATATATATATATACTCATCACCTAATTCTTCCATGAACTGCATTGACGACCAGTCATCTAATTATTAGTATGATCTTCATATATGCCTGAATAACGTGTCCTTGAATATGCTATCCATTTCCTTCTGGTAACCATATTCTGTTGTTGGCAAACTGCAAATAAATTATTTTATCATCAAAATACATCTTTCATCCTTTTCTGGATAATGGGAAAACCATTGACGACTGATTCTGATTTCTTTTTTCTTTTCTTTTCTTTTTTTTTTTCCCCTTTTGGGTAGTTGTACTGGCTGAGTTTAGAAGGCTGAGACACTTAGAAAGCATAACAAACAGATTCGTGGAGTTGACCATGGCACATAGAGGAGAAATTAAGGCAATCGTAACTTCTGTCATTGTAAGTTACTCCTCTCTCTCTCTCTCTCTCTCTCTCTCTACACACACCACATCTTTAAACACAGCCTGTCTTCTTGTATTTTACATTCAAGTGCTATATCATCATAGTGCTTCTCTACATTGTTCCTGTGTGAATGAGATATCCTTTTGTTGTTTCAATGATGCAGGGTTGAATGATTTTTCTGCATGCATGAATATTGCTAGTCTTGGGCTGTTTATTTGTTTTCTTCTATTGTAATTGTACTCATTGTTCCTTGAAAGCATGCTTTATGTGAGGCGGCTTCTTATCTTATCATATGTATGTTTAGCATAGGCTTCTGTGCTCTTCGGCCTTTTTCTTTTCCTGTTGAAAGACACTCACTGTTCCTTGAAGCATGTTTTGTCTGTGATAACTGGATAAAATGAAGTGGGACTCAATCTAAAAGTGAATTGTGCTTGGGAAATGAAAAGACATTTCTGTTGATCATAATTAACAAAAACCTGCTTTTGATGTTCATGATATGAATGACGACATTAGATTTCTCTCTTACAATGCCTTTTACTCATCAAATTCAAGATGGAAGAGCATCATAACAATTTGACTGTTGAGAAAGAGGCTTGACACGGCAAAAATACTAAGCAAATTATGTAAAGATCCTACAAATAATGGGTTAACAAGCTATTTATTTTAGCATTTAGAGGATTTAAGTAAATAAGTTGCTGTATCATGCTGTGGTTTGGAATAGGTGCATTTGCATTTATTAGATTATTACTGAAGAGCATAGATCCTTACATGGAAGTTCAAGAGGCCACCTTAATTTTCTGAAAATGAAAGCAGTTATTGGGAGAGGAAAGTAACTTGCTAAACCTTTTTGGATTGCAAAAAATTAATAGAGCATCTTTGGTGAGGAGTTAGTTGGAAAATTTCGAGTGTACCACAGTAGAATCTTAAGGAACTCTCTCCTTTAAGGGCTCATTCACTTTAATGGTGAGTTCCTTGTATGAGTTCCGTATGTGTTATCCTATAATCATTGTAGGCCTGGAATGTGCAAATATCAAGGCAAAAGATCAATTGAAAAACAAAAAAATAATGTGAAAGGCTTTGGAGAAGGCGTTCTGGGAGATTTTCCCCTAAATTAAGGACCCCTTTTGGAGCTCTGTTGTGAGGGAACCTCATGACAAATGCTCTTAAGATGGGAGACTGTTTATTGGATAATTAGGATGTGGAATTACGGTTCTTCTAAGATTCTTTATATAATGGCTCAAGTTTTGGGAGATTTTCCCCTAAATTAAGGACCCCTTTTGGAGCTCTGTTGTGAGGGAACCTCATTACAAATGCTCTTAAGATGGGAGACTGTTTGTTGGATATTTAGGATGTGGAATTGCGGTTCTTCTAAGATTCTTTATATAATGGCTTGATAAAAGAGGACAGCAAAACAGCCTGTGCTATTGTAATGTACATTTCTATTCAAAAAAAGGGATATTTCAATGCATATAATTTCTCATTTTTATTCTATATTCTTTTCTGAAAAAATCTTAATATTCTATGCCATTCTGTTACAGAAGGACCTGTGTGAGTGAATCATCCCCCCCTCCCTTTTCTCCCTTCCTCCTCTTAAAATGTTCGTGTATGTCGTGAATGAGCTTAAAGTTTGTAATTTCACCTATTTAATTTTAATTTCACTCAGGAGTTTTAATTTTAAGGCTTTCTCATTCTTGAGCCTATTTGTTTATATAATCTCTATTGGAAGGCACTTATCATTCCTTGAATGCTTGTTTTATTGTGTGAAATTTCCTTTACTTATCAAATTTAAGATGTTAAAGCATCATAATGCTATGGCATTCTTTTTTTGTGTGAAGATGATGCTACGACATTTTCTGACTTATAAAACTTTTCACTGTAGAGAAAGAGGCTTAAAGGGGCAAATGTATGGATCATATTTTAAGTAATTCAGCAGATAATGGGTTAACGAGCCATTTATTAATCATTTTGAGGAATGAAGTAAATAACTTTATGTCTGTCACCCCAAAAAATAAAAAAATTCTGCCTCATGCCATAGTTGATGCAGGTGCATTTATTAGATTAATAGTGAAGAGATCACCTATTGTTTAATGGTGAGTTCCTTGGATGAGTTCTCTCTATGTTTCTCTATAATTATCTGGACCTTTGATGCACTAATATAAAGGCATAAAATAACGATAATGCAAAAAATCTGGGACAAAAGGCCTGAAGATGGGGTCATAGAGAATCAATCAACAAATAAGGACCCACTTAGAGCTGTTTTGCGAGGGAACCCATTATAAACGCTCTTAAGATGTGGGACTATTCAAGGAATGATCAAGATGTGGAATTTCATTTCTTCTAGGATTCTTACTATGTGGGCTCAATGAAAGAGGAATGCAGAAAAAAATCTGCCATGTCTTATGGCACATTTCCATCCAAGGGGGGGAAAAAATGAAAAAAAAAAAATGAAATCTTAAAGCTTATAATTTCTAATTCCTTATCTATATTCTTTCCTGCAAAAATTTCATGTATTTTTTTTATTTAGATGTGCTATGCCATCCTTGAAATTCAATGTTTCAAGGATCGGTGGGAGAATCAAAATTTCAGAATTAAAAAGTCTAAGCGATCTCCATCTCTTCATGGTTCACATGCTAGTCGATTCTGTGCTACTGTTGAAGCCATTGAAGATATGCTCCAGCACAACTAATATATACTATCCTTGTACTTGTCATTTGGCTACCAGCCCTTGCCACCTCAAGAAGAGAAGGAGCTGAAGGAGACCTTGCAAGATATATTTGGGAAGGGAAAGAAGGTAACACTTGAGGAGAAGGTGCGTAATACAATATCAAGTCATTTTATCAATGTGCACTGCTTTTCATAAGTAAATCTACTATTAAATACCCCCATTTAACAGATTGATCCAAGTATCCTTGGTGGGCTTGTGGTGCAATTTGGGCAAAAGGTTTTTGACATGTCCATCAGGACTAGGGCAAGGCAGATGGAAAGGTTCTTGCGGGAGCCCATCACCGATATCTTTTAAGCTCTTCAGTTTCTGATGTTGGATTTATTGCAATTCATGCTTTAGGAGGAGACGAAACTTTGATGTTTCTGCTTTAATTTGCAATCGCTCGTTACCACCTTTCTATTGGTGGGATCTTCTCTTTGCTAATAAGAGCTTTTATTTCCTGCTCCCATATGTTTTTGGAGCTGCTGTTGACAGTCTTGTGCCAATTTTATGTCAAATTTGCTGAAATTGACTTCCTGAGTTCTGCTTGCTGTTATTCAAAAACAATATACTGCATCACGAAGAATGTTAGGAGGGAAGTGGAACGAATAGGAATGCTACCTTCCTTCTTGTTTAACTGGAAAGAACTGAAAATAAAATTATTTGGTATCTTTAATCTTGTAAGTTGTGCAGTAATTTCCTTTATGCCCGCCTATCTGAATTGTCATGATTATAATTTTATTTTATTTACCTCTATCTGTTTTTATATCAAAATATTCTGATAGGTACAATCGGTTCTGATTGAGATTGGATGGCCTTGTAAATCCATTTAATGATGATGTTGTTTTATACGGTAAGTGTGATATCTCTTAATATTTTGGTTTTCATTAATGTGTATGGTTTTCTTTTAATTTTAATTATGCATATATGGTTGCATGCATGTTTAGGTTTAGAATCTCATGTTAGACAGGTCAAATTCTGTGCTTTTGCTTTTTACTCTCATTAGGAGAGTTTGTTTTTACTAAGTGTTGCTAATTCTAGTTTCTTTACAATCTCCTGCACTGTTTTTGACAGCCTCCACGCAGCACCATATGAACACCATTTGGTTTCTTTTCCATCTCTGCATTGTGGTGGTAATTTTAGTTTATCTTTGTGTATTTCCTTACTCTTTTCTTCCCTTAGTTCTTTAATTCTATTATTAGTTCTTTATTTTTGCCAAGTTTTGATTTCCCTTCCAGTTCCTTTGTGCATCTAACTGTTGTGTTTTACCCTTTTGTCTCTCTGTCTCCATTTTCTAGTTGTGTTTTGTTAATCTACAATTGAATGTGAGTGTGGAGCAATGGCTTTGGGAAACCCTAGGTTTAGATATTGAGGATGAGAACTTTTTTGGAGGTGGATACTTGGTGGTTGGTTGAATCATACTTTGTTAAGCTATGAAGAAGGGTGCTGCTGGTGCGATAGGTTCAATTTCACAGATTAGATGATCACATTCCTTTTCTTGCTTTTAAGTCTGAAAATGATGGTTGCCAAAGTAATGGATAGTGGAGTCAGAAAATAATGTAGCAACTATATGATACTTGGAAATTGGATATGAATATCAATGACATAGAGCATAATGTAGTAGTTTCATTCTGGATTCAGATGAAGGTGCATGGTCTTAGATTAGATCAAATGTCAGTGAAAAATGCATGGTTGATTCATAAGACCTTAGGTAGGGTGGTGGAAGTTTGAGTAGGTATGAACAGGATAGGGTTTTTGTAGGGGTCGCTTGAGGATTCAAGTTGGTTCATGTGGGAGAAATAGGCAAAGTTGCTACTTATGGATGTGTGCATTAAACATTGCTACATATCTGGTAGGTGAGGTTCCCAGTATGGTAGTTCATAAATCTCCATTTGAATTGTGGATGAATAGGAATTCAGGTTACAAGGCACCTGCATGTTTGGGGTTGCCAATCTAAGCGACGATGTACAATCTTTATGGAAAGAAATTGGATTCTAAAATGACTAACGTTTACTTTATTTATCGCCTAGAGAGATTTAGACAGTCCATAAATTTATTGCCCCAACCGTAGTTCAACGATTATTGAAACCAGTACTATGAAATTCCTCAAATGGTGGGGTTATGTGGGAGTGAGGATTAATAAAACATAGACACTTAGGAAGGAAATTGAGGTAAATGTTTCTTTTACTTGTAAGTGCTCCTTTTATCTATTATTATTCCAGATATTGTCTCAGTTGTTGCGTAAACTAAAAAGGTGTAACGTAAGCAACAAGGAACAACATATGAAGGAAAATGCTTTAAACGAATGAATTAAAACACATAAATCTATAAAGAAAAAAAAAAAAGAGAGGAGTTTTTAGAAGAGGGCAAGCTGAAAAGAGACTCAAAAGGGTGAGAAAATTGGTTATTCCTCGTTATCATTAGACTTATTTGCAAGAAACATGATTTTCGTTTTCATAGGCTCACGAGAATCTAACCACAACCTCAAAGACCCGAGAAGAAGGATTCATGACTTATGCAGGAGAACAAGAAAACGAGAAGAAGCGTAAAGTGAAGCATAGCTTCTGAATGGCGCGACAAAGCCACCCAACAACGGGAAGAAGTATACTGACCACAGGGTGCTTGCACGTACGTATCGTTTGAACGGTCGAAGAGGCATTCGAACGGCTTCTCACTCTTTCCAAATATAGGCTGACCGAGAGATTTAGTTTCATTTATCTTAGTTAGTGTGAGCCCCGTACTCGGGAAAAGGAAAAGGAATTGAGTTGGTAAATTTAGAATATTGGTGAGGTTAATCTGATTAACTTAAAAATTTACGAGTAAGCTTGAAATATTAGTCGAGGAGATCTTACGAATTCGGATATTAAAAATTTAATAAAATAATAATATAATTAAAATAGTATAATTTAACTATATTATTTATTATTTACCATAACACGTATAATAGGCTTGATAGTTTGTAAACTTTTCGAGATAAATTATATATGTTGTAAAATTATTATGGGATATAAAATAACATATGGATTATACGTATATACGTCTTGTGTAATTTTTAAATATATACGTATACTTGTAATTAGTTAAAATACCTTAATATATATAATTTTAGGCTAAAATAAGATAGCAAAATCAATAAAAAATCATGGGAACAGCTGGGAAAATAGAAATGTAGGCGTGTGGATCATTGATTTACATGAAAAATGACTAGGTATTTAAGCTTAAAAAAATTCAGAGAGAGATAAAATTCATTTCACTATTCCATAAGCTTGGACACTCCCCGACATTTGGTCCATGCAAAGTAGGAATTGGGAAAATTGAGTATGGGATTTAGAGATCAAAGAAATAAATTAGGGAAAAATTAAAAAATAATAGGTGAAATATGAGTAATAGAGTATATAACAGGCTACGTGGTTATTAGATCTCAACCACCACAGCCACCACCAAAAGCTACACCCACTGCTTGGAGCTATTGACAAGGAGGGAGTAGTTATGGGTGGCTAGAGCTAAATTTTTTGGTGAGATTTGATTTTAAGTAAATTATGAAAAAAATTATTTTTATATATTTTCACATATAGAATTTAGGAAAAATATCATTTTATATAAATTTAGGAGATATTATATACATCATTTAGAAATCAGAGAAATCAAATAATTTTTTATATTGAAATAAATAAGGTTTATAACATAATTCCACTTCAAAATTTTTCTATAAACTATCTTAAGTTAATAGTAAATTACTATGTGAAATTTTTTCTAAAACTATTTTCTAGATTTTTATTTGTTTTTTATGCTTTAAATTGTGCTTAAAATAGTGTTTTTAGTGAAGAATAATGTATTTTTTTTTAAATCTCACATAGATACCAAGCTTGAATCAATATTGGAGTATTTATATTATTTTGGGATGGTTGGATTGAGTAGTAAGATGAGGAGTTGTAGCGAATTGTTGTTTAATCATTAAAAGCGAAGTTGGTATTTGATTATTTTGTTGAATTTGAAAAAAATGATGAAGTGTATGAAGAGCTGTGAAATAATGAAGCTGAAGAAGGTTATTTGAAGTGATACTTAATGTTTTAAATCGATCATATAAGTGTAACTTGGAAGGAAAGTGAGTAAATTAGTTAATTACAGGACATTAATTAAAAGCAAAAGGATGATTCAGAGATTTTATGAATGAATTTTTGCACTAGAATGATACTTAGAGAGTGAGTTAGAAGAAAAATTTATGTGTTAATGTAAAAACAGGGGATTTGGAAGCTTTATTAGAGGATGGTTTTCTTAAAAATTCTAGAGATAATAGTTAAATGGTAGTTCAGAGGATTATTGAATAGGGAACTTAACCTGAAGAAATTTAGAGCCTGTTTCATAAGATAAAACTAGTGTAACAAATAACCTATATATAGTTCAAAGAGTAACTTAAAGGATTTTTTACTAAAAAAACACTACTATGAAATTGCTTAGAACTTAACTTAGAGGATTTAGTGGTTTTGAGTAACTTATAAAAATCAATGAAGGGTTAAGAAATTATGATTTTTAAGTAAAAATAACTTATGAAATTTATGACTAAACAACAAAAAACATATAAAATAAACTAATGGCCAATGAATTAAGGCTTGAAAACTAATCTATTATATATTTTAGGGAACAATTGAAAAGCAAGGAGGCTACGGTTAAGAGTAACTGCTAGTAAGCGCAGGTAACCCATTATAATCTGGATTAATCTTAAGTTGACTAAGATCTAACTTATCATTCACGATAACTCAATAGGGATAACGTTAAGATTGTTAGATTAAATATCGACACTTCGATAATGATGGCAGAAATGGTTATTTTCTTATTTTTAGTTGAACTAAGTGATAGGAGAGGGGATTGTAGCAAAGTTGAGAAATGTTATTTAGAGAGGACGATGTTCATCATTGCACATGCCTGAATTTAGTTTGATAATATCGCATTGAAACTCCTTAAAATCTAAGTTAGAGTAGACGAAATTTCTCTAACTTTACAATGAACCGTTTAAACATTATGTGATGATTTATCATTTGCTTATTATATTTATATTTAATTAATGATTGAACAAACATATTTGTAAATATACTCTTATGACTTCATCTCTTCTTACTGAGATAATGAGCTCATATCTCAATAGATTATTTTGCAGGTATAGAGTAGAACTCAAAGATACCTCATTACAGTTGTATGCAGGTTAGTTTTGACAGGCCAAGGAGTGAGGTGTTGAAATTTAAGAAATTGATCAATACTCATGTTACTTTTGTAGGAAGATTATAAGGTTTTCTTAGGAGGCCTAATAGTTTTCGTTAGGTTGCTGATATAGCGATAAAACGTAATACAATCCTCTTGTAGAGATGTCCAATTTCTTTTGAAAACTCTAAAACTTTTTTTATATATATTGCTATGTAAAAGAATCAAATTATCTATAGATATGAGAAAATGTATTTTATAAAGTATTACTTTGCAGGTCTTCTTTACTAATGTGTTTATCCGACTGCTTTAAAACTAGTTGAGTCATCTTTCGCCTTATGTAGACTATACCTATGTTAATAGTTAAAGAGGGTAACTTTTAACCTAAGTTAATTTATACGGCAAGACTATGATGACTCTTTGAGTTTGGAGTATGACAATTAATACTTTATCTATTCCCTATTTATTCCTTACTAAGGTTTCTTAGGTTAGAGAAGCACTTAACAAACTTTTGTAAGTCTTGTTTTAGTCAATTGATAAGTTTGGATGATTATAAACATGATTACTATGGAGGCCTTGAGTTTTGTTTTTGAATATTGAGAATATTTGTCTTTTGGTTATTCCTTAACTTCTTATCAATGCATCATAGATTATGGTGAATGATGTTATTTAGATTCCATGCATAATATAGACATCTATTTAACACCATTAGTTGTTTTATTGACTAATTGTATCAATCATCGATTTAGTGTAAATGCGGTTTACTTTTACAATTTGTGCATAATATCCAATTCATAAATACGTCTACATCCCATTTATTTTTTAGCATATTTTTTAAGGTTTATGCTTTTAGTCCCGCTTGAGGATTTTGAGCACATCATAAGGTATAGATAGTGTTAAGTGGGGAAAAATGGATTGATTCCATGGAAGAAGAGTTGAAATCCATGAAAGAAAACAAGCTTTGGGACATCATTCAGTTGCTACCCCAAAAAAGAACTAGTTTGATGAGAAATGGGTTTTCAAGAGATTGTGTAATTTAGAAGACATGTTGAACAATATAAAGATTGACTTATTGCTAAGTAATACACGTAAAAGGATCATCGATTATAAAGAAATATTTTTTTCAATCTGAAAAAGAGGCTTGTAATAGATAATCATGACATTCGTAGCACATTATGTTTAAGATTACACCACATGACCGTGAAAACATCATTTTTTCATTATGATCTTGAAAAGGAAGTTTATATGGACCAATCTAAAGATTTAATAATTGAAGGAAAGGATCATATAGTTTGTAAATTGAAGAAATCAATATATTAAATTAGAAAAGGCTTCAAAGCAATAGTATAGTAATTTCTGTCTTTTTGGCCAATATGGTATAGTAAGTTTAATGAAACTATCAACTCTTTTGGTTTTCAATAAAATCTATATAGATGCATACACAAAGTATTGGTGGGCACAAGTTATATATTTATTTGTATATGTTGATGATTAATAACTTATTATCACTTAATAGAATGCAGATATATCAGTCTAAGATCTTAGAAATGAACAATATGAGAGAGGCATCTTATGTGATTGAAATTGAAATATATAGTAATTAATAACAAAATAAATTCTATCTTAACCGATTATTATTGTTTTTATACTTTATGCTACTCTTAATTTTATGTTATTATACAATGAGTTTCTTAGTATCAAAGTTTGACATTTTTACATATAAGATATGTGAAGGCTGCAAGTTTTGGTGACTATTTACACTCATTCATATAAATGCAGGATCGATAACACTGAACATGTGATATCCTTTATTGGTAAATCATGTCTAATACATTTACTTAACTTTAGACATCTACTTGTATAACACATTTCCCTTAATATAGTGAAAATAACCTTAATGATATAACATGTTGATTTAAATATTTATATTCCCTCTAGATATATCATCATTATTATTCTAAACATACTTTCTCATTTATAAGATTTTATTATAAAATATGTACAAACAAAAAAGTATATACATATACAATAATATATACCTTTTAATAGTAATATTCATAAATATATTAAATTATATCTTAATACATTCTACATAAATGTTATTTCATCCTTCTGAAAAAAATATCATTGCGACAATACATATTGGCACAACTCGACCTTAAGGCTAAAGATTTCGTCCTCAGAGGACGGGACCTTGCTTGTCAAAAGGCAACCATGCGTCTGTCAATCGAGACAAAAGAAATTATGTTTGGTATATACTACTGATGAGTAAGATAAGTTTACAAATGAATATAAAATCATATGCAATTAAATGTTTCTTGTCAAAAAGTTTACAGCCTTTAATGTTGTTCATTGGGACCAAGCCAAATTGCAAAACCAAGCTGCTTTCCAAAACAACCGTAATTTGGTTTGTTCGATGGCTTGGCATCTTAGACCTGATTGAACAACTTGAACTAAACTGTCTTGTAAACATAAATAAATAAATATATACATATGTATGTATGTATAAATTGTGTGAAAAAGTCTTCATTCAACCTTTTTAGTTCCCCTAAATGGATAAATGAAGCACTTACAATCCTAATGATAGAGAAGCAAAATTTAATTAAAAAAAAAATAAAGATTATATATATTGAAAAGAACCATAAAAAAGATAGTAAAAATAATTAATAAAATAAATGCAGTTGCTAACTCTCATCCCCAACGGTTGTAATATGAATTAAAGAAAGAAAAACTAACTCCAACGTCAAGAGCTGACTCAAATTATTTCTTAATCTTCCACAGGGGTGCACAAATACTTTTTGGTATTTTATTTTCCATAATTATCCAGTGATTTTTTTTTTTTTTTTGTTCCTTTTGCCAACTATCCATTAATCTTTGGAAAAAGATTATCTAAAGTCACTTTTAATAGATGCAACAAGATAACTCTATACAATATGCAACATACTTATATTTATCTGGACCAAAAGGTTCCATCTTAACTTTTAGAGACAACCAACCCCTTTTATCTAATTCAACTTGTCCAACAATTTCTTCATAGACATAATTCTTTTACATTAGCATCTACACCTTTTTATGGTCCCATTTCTCCACTATCTTATAAAACAAAGAGTATTCCCTCCACTAAGGTTTCTAGTCATCAATCACTTAACCCCACCACTAGGCAAAAAAATAAAATAAAATAAAATCAAATACTACTTATACTAAGTGTACATGATACAACACGTTTTTTCAATTGTTAACTCATTAAATCTTATCAATCCACGTTATATATGAACACCAATCAAATTACTTAAATATCTAATAGGATAGAATGTTAGTTGATTTTGAAAATCTTTCTTTTGACTTGAACTTTGCCAAAATCTCCAAGTGTCTGCATTCCTAACTTTCTTTCTTCTTCTTCTTCATCGTCCCTTTTATTATTATTTTTTTTCTAATTACATTATAATTTAAGAAAGAAAAATTTGAATTTAATCCATCTAGTTGGAAGACGACTTTCATGTCACTAAATTATAACGGTCTTGATGCATTCTTAACTTTCAAATTTATCTTTATGGACACATTCAACAGTGTTTGATAACTTTGTTTATAATAAAAAAAAAAACAAAATCATTAATAATTGCACTAGGAATATGCAAAATTTCTAAAAAGGTCTTAAAAAAGCTAATTGTACATTAAGGAAGCTTGCAAGTTTAACAAGAGAGTCGGATTTCTAGTGAATTTATTCATGATGGGGTATTTGATTCGGGCTTAATATGTCTCGAACCGTCCGGATGGTTCGTTTGGAAAATTGCAGAGGCAAGCGATATTGGCATGATGCAAAGAGCCTTGGATTGAAGAAATTGCATTGCAGCTCCAACGTCTTCTTCCATCAGCTTAGCTACGTGCTGCTCCGTGCCATCGGTCGACCATTTCTCCCACGCGGGTTGATTGTTTCCACCATCCGCGCCTTCTCCCTGGATTTCATGACGGGAAGGATAGTTAATATAATAAAATATAAAATATTAAAATTCACATCATATTTTAAAATTTAAACTTTTAAAAAATCAGTTACAGAATTTAAGTCAATATGGTATCACGCTTAGAGATCGAGAGTCTAAATCTCTGAATAGTGGATTCATCCATTATAATAAAGTGCTGAACTATTATACAATGATGCCAATTTTGAGAAGTTTCATTAAACAAAAGCGTCGTATTAAGGAAGTTGCTACTTCCATTTAATATAACTATAGAAAATGCGGATTCATGTGAAGTTTAATTTTTCAACATGTGGGACCGCCTTCTTTACGTGGCACAAAAAGAACGCAAAGAGCTTTTAAGTTGTACAAGAAAAGTCTTATGAAGTTACAACCTCGACCGATGGTACGGGCACATCGGCAACAAGTTGAGCAACAGCAGCAGCTCCACCCAATCTGCTCATGCTTAAAACCTGTTTACAATAAGAGTATAGTACACAGTGCACAATTTAGCCAAAGAAAAGTCAGCAGAACAGGGGATTTTCATGGTTAGGAAGAGTGGCATGAATCACAATCATAATTTTCATTTGAAAAGTCTATTATCATATGAAGTCCTGGCATTCTAAATCAGATGTAAGTTCAGATTTGACATCCTAACTACTTCCTATAAAATAATTCAGTAGATACATAAATATTATTTTACATCAAGATCCTATTATAAATTTTATAAGATTCACGAATTACGATACAAATAAGACTATATAAAGTTATATAAATTTATTGCGGTCTAAAATTATAACAAATTAGCATATATTTTTTACGTTTAAAAAAATTAAAAGAAAAACTCAAAAATTTAAAAGCAAAATTTGGAAAAATTTTAGATAAGTAAAAATTTCTCAAAATCTATTAGAAAAAAATGAGAAAGGAGTACCTTTACTTGTAGCCTTAAGAACTTCACATAATCCACGATCTCATCCAGCATGGCCGCCCTATCCGTCTGCAGCATTTGAAGCAAGAATGAAAATCATTGCTGCTAGGAGATAGATTGGAGGGAAAATGCTCTCCAGAACCACAAAATCATTTTTGTAGATCTTATTAAGGCAAGGCGGGTTACCTTAGGCTAATAGGATCCATATATTACCAGATTTATATTAGAATTTTCCTCCAGTACCAACAGGGATCACTTCCACTAAGCAACGTAACAAGTTCCTAAGAATTAGTACTTATACATGCGAGATATGCGTGTTTTTCATATCACATATGATGAATTTGTAGTCCTCATTACAATCAAAACTAAAAAAAATTATAAAAATACAAAATTATACGAAAATAATTACATTGAAATGATATAGATATTTGTATTAATATCGCATTTTTAAAATACGACCTTGAAGATGCGGTATTGATACAAATAGTAATCTTACATCTTTAAGATGCAATATAATATTGGTATTTTAGTAATTTTATTTTTTATATAATTTGTTATTATGTAATTTTTTTTTTTTTTTTAAAGTTGATAGATATTTATTGTAGGCAAAGGTAATGCAAACGTTACTTAAACATAGTAAAGAAGACACAAACCTTATTGCAACTAGGAACCAACTCCTGCAATGCTTTCATTCGTTCTGCTATTCTTTCTCGGCGCAACTGCATCGAGTCCAATAGTTCCGCAATCAATCAACAAAATCGTAAAATTTCTACTTAAAGCTTTAGCGATAATCTGGCCAGAATTGTAATTAAAAGCCAAACTACATAGAAATCATGGAACTCGATTTAAAAGCCACAAGAAACTTAGAATTACCCTCTCAGCAATGCTGTGTGGATCTGTGGCTTGACCTCTTCTAGCCCGGACCCTTGGGCGGATAGCAGGAGGGTTTGGTGCAGAAGATATTGAACCGGTTTGTTGGCTATGGAAGGCCGGCTGGACAAAGTTCACAAAATATGATTTACTATACACAACGTAATTTTGACATAGACATTCCTCCAAACCGACATAACTGATGTAAACTCAGCCAATGGACTGGGGGACACTTGATAATATATAGATAAATTCTAAAATGTATTGAATTAAAAAACGTGAGATGCTTAAAATCGAAGGAACAGAGAAAATAATTGATGAGAAATCTATAACAACAAATCGATATATATATATATATAAATTCTAAAGTGTATTGAATTAAAAAACATGAAATGCTTAAAATCAAAGGAATTAAGAAAAGAATTGATAAAAAATCTATAACAACAAAAGGATTGATAATATGTGCAAAATATGAATAATAGTAATAATTTTAGAAATTATCTATTCAATTATTATTATTAGGAGAGTGATAGAGTACTTGAAGGTACTTAATAATAAAAAAGGATTGAAAATTTTAATTGCTCTAGGAATTAACATTTGCATAGTAAAAAAAAAAAATGTAAATAAAAAATTTAGTTTGATAATATTAAGTAAAGCTAGTGATCCTGCCCTATATGGTGAGAAACCAATAAATGGATGATTCGGATAAATTTTTGTGACACGAGTGCACAAAAGGACATTAGATTCGCACCACGCTAGATAAACGCCACTTATTTGATGACATCCACCGCAACCGTTTGTGCCAACAATACACGAAGACAAGAAAAAGGGTATACGATCATGCATCAGTACTAAATTTAAAACTTGTCACAAGTGTGTGTGGCGCGTTTAATAAAAGAAGATCAGTATGTACTGGCGTAGTGTTTTTTTTTTTTTTTTTTTAATAAATATATATGGATATCTAAGTTAGACTCCGAGCATGGTGATCTCGTTTGTGTCAAACATTTTGTCTGTCAATTGTTCAAGTTATTTTGGGCTTAAATTCAAGTCCTCTATAAATATAACTGAACTCGAATAAATATCACAGTAAACTGTACATTATAATAATTTATGGAGCTTGCTTTGTTTGCTTATAAGTTATATACCATCTTATGTCAATATCAACCGATATTTGCTCCAGAAATTTTGCAGAAATCCCGCGAATCATAGGAATGTCTGGCTTAATCAAAAGGCTTGACTTTTGTGGATGATTCTTGTTAAGTAATAATGTGAAATATATATACACATATATATATATAGAGAGAGAGAGAGAGAGACACACACACACACACACACTTATGTATTTAAAGTCAACATTATCTTAATTAATTTGGCCAAAAATATCATAATTACGTGACAGGCGCGTGTTTCTCACGGCCTCCATTTTGCAAAGGAAAGTGCACGAGGAAAACGGTGTGACGATACGCCACGCTCGTATTGATGAAACAACAAGCTCATTCGCACGTGTGGGAGCACACACGTGCTGTTGCACATTATGGCCTTTGGCCTCTGGGCGTGGGCGTTTTGGCATGGATCATTTATTAAACAATCCTTTTCAATTTCTTTTTAAGATAGTAAAATTTAGTTCTTCAGTTTTATTTTAATTTTTAATTTGGGTCCTGTTAGCTTATGGGAAAAAAAAAAAAAGGTATGAAAAAATAATAAGCTTCTACATTTGATTTATTAACAAATCTTCAAAGTTATCCATTAACATTTCTCTTTTTAATTTATAAGAGTGAAAGAATGAAAGAAAACATAGAACCAGATTCTAGAGTTTCTTATCAAATGTGTTCGGATTCAAGAAAAAACAAAGAAAATTGAAGGTAAATAATGAAACTTAGTGAAAATTTAGATTACAAAGTCTAAATGAAATTGGAAACGGGTGGGATTGCAGAAAAATAGACTAAAAAATTTTCATTTTAAGAAAAATGTTTTTTCTCTAAAAATATGGTGGAAATGGGATGAAATAAGTACTAAAATACCTCCCACATATAATGTTAAGTAAAAAAAAAAATGCAAGAATACTTTTGTCTACATATTTTTCATTTCTTTTGCTTTTCGTTTTATTTTATAAAAAAAGGATAACAGAACAGGATATGTTCCCTTCTATTTCATCTTTCAGGAAGTAAAAGCCACCCTTATTTATATTTCCTTTCCTTTGCATCCCTTTCTGCTAATTTTCACTTTCTTTTAAGTTGAGAAACACATTGTTGGTTCTACAAAGTTGATTAAATTGAACCAACCTGGTGAATTTGAGGTGGTGGCCGAGGTGGTTGTGGCCGGATAGAGTGAGTTTGCAACTGTCCAAACGCCGGAAACAAACTTGTCATATTATGTACTGATTCCCTCTCCATCTACAACACAACAACATCCTTATTACACTTTCATAATTTAACTATCTCATTATAAATCTTAATAATCCAAATCTAGAAAAAAGGTGCTAAAAAATGTCATGTTTAACCTATACTTACTAACTGGAAAAAAATTCTTAACATCGACCTGGTCCATACTAATATTGTTGGAGCGAGGTAACGATGTTTTGTGTGTAGTATAAGTACCAAATTTATTTAAGGAAATTCCAATAGTGAGATGGTTCATGTGCTCCGAATAAAAAAAAAAAAAAAAGCAAAGAAAAGAAAAGAAAAGGAAAGAAATTGTAAACATGAGGAAGTGATACTTACATTGATAACTGAAGTAGCGGAAGAGGCATTATTACCATTACTTTCAACAATATTATCTCTATACCTTCTTACACTATCTTCTTGACCTAACAACCCTCTCTGTTCTAAATTCAACCCTAAAGGCATCAACCCTATACCCCTCAACCCTCCACCACCACCAACCCTTCCACCATCATCATCACCACCTCCACCACCACCTCCGGAGCCTAGTTGCAAGGCCATAGGCATAGACCCCAACGCATGTGATGCAACCCTACTAGTAAATGCCCCGGGATTCACCCCCAGCATCTGCTCAAAGAAATCATCCCCTATTCCTCCTCCTCGTGAATTTCCAGCCATTGTATTAATGATAACAATATTAAGGATTATGCCAAGATCGAGTTAATTATATGAATACTAATATAGTATGGCCTGTTGTGAAGGAGTGAAATTAAGTTATTTAGTGCTAAAAGTAGTCCCTTTTTTCCTTGGGGGGTGCTTTATGGCAGATGAGACATGGAGTGTAAAAAGAGATCAACAAGGTCAGAAATAATTGAAGCAGGGGAAGTACTTTATGTTATAAATAGTAGACAAGAGGGAGGAGGGGGAGGAGGAAGGAATATAATATAATGTTAATTTAATTTGATTTGATTTAATATGTGGAAGAGGATGGAACTTTGGAGAAGTTGGTGGGTGGGTTATTGGAAAACTCAAAAAGGACAACCGGTTGTTGGTAAATTGGGTAGCAGATCCACAACCCAATAACCCGGAAAGTGAATTGTGATTTCCAAAGAGTAATTGCGTTTTATTTTGCCGAAAAATTTCGACAGCCTTAAGTGTAATTACCACGAACGTTTTGAATTTCATTGCGATTACGGTGGAAACAATGAAGCTAACAATAGGCGTGCTTATGAAGTGGGGATAGACTTGACATGGGTCAAACCTGGTTCGGAAATACGGTTTTGCCGTCCTGCCGATTCCCTGTTTTCTAAAGGAAAGCAATGCGATTCAACATCAGCCGGTCCCGATTCGAAATAAGACGTTTCCAGATAGAGTCTTGGAATTAGTAGGTCATGATTTCGAGTCTTGGACTGGTTAATTATGTAAATTTATTTCGTTTTTATTTAGAAAAACTTAAACTTAAAATTTGGAACGGACTAAATTTTAAATTGAAAAACAAAAAATGGTGCTCGACCTTGTGGTTTTGAGCTCATTTATTGAAACAATTATAAGAAATATGTATTTATTTATATATAATTATATTGCTCAACGAGTTCGTCTTGAATCGCCAGTTTTTGAGCTCAATCACAATTGAGTAATGCTTAGCCCGTAGGTAAAGTAGTTCGCGGGGGGCTGAGGGATTAGAATATTTTTAGTGTAATTTATGATTACCCATAAAGTGTCTATATATCTGTTAATCGAAATTAAACTGCTATAATTCAGTTTAGATATTTAAAAAACCTTTAGTCTATTGATCAATTTTATGTTTTGCGAAAAGAATTTAAGTGTACATGATTATCCAATTTAATTTTTTTTTAAGAATAATAATTTTACTTAGTCATAATTTCAAAGAACCTAAAGATGGATAACTACTTTTAAGAAGATCATGCCGTTTAGTTCTTTTGAATAATTGGGAAAAAAGATTTTTTTACGTGATAAAACCTTTTTGGAAAGGACGAAAAGAAAACTTACTATATCATCACCGCTTATTGATTTCGTACTCAACACTTCAATAGGAAAATCAGAAATAATAATCATTTTATATACCTTATCATTATCAAACACCTTGATGCTATCATCAACTATCATCTCACATACCAAATTCTCATTCTGTGTATAATGTATTCCAATTGATCTAGGAAATATTGGAACCAACCAACAATCCCCTAAGGATAATTGTCTTATGAGTCGTATTAACAGGATAAGGTCTCTTTCTTCTATTTTTTCTAAAAATATCTCACCAGTATTACTTAAGTTGTAATCCCTTACTTTCCATCCATCTTTAATCAACAGTTCACAGTATTTTTATTATATTGAAAGCTCAAATTAATCTCTGTTGTTATCTATATATTTCATCACTACATCACATCTGCTTAATACTATCACAACTCCATCAACAAACTTCTTAATAATCTCATCCATAATATTAACATATCCGAACTAACAAATTTTAATAATATTCTCCACATCTCAGCTCTATATTGGATTAGACACTCTCTTTTATTATACTCGAATCACTTTAACTAACCATAAATTCTCCATGTGATCTCATCACTAAATTTAAGTTTAATTAATATTTATCTCAATTTAACATTATAGTATAATACTTCATTAGCCACTTATTTCTATTTGCTCTCAATGTACTCCTATTATGTCTATTTCTTTTAATTATTACTATTCAAAGCGAGTTCACTAGAATTATACTTTGATACCAACTCAGAACTATCACGTTCTCAAGCGGTAGAATTGTAACAGTCCCGTAGTGCAAATTATTCTAAGATAGAAGCTGATCATATAATAGCTATCTTAGACTTAATTTACACAATGTGTTCATGACTAACCTGTTTTAAAGTAAATAGTTCATAAATTAAATAAATTATTTACCTAAGATAGTATGAATATATATATATATACACTAAGATTTAAATGTTACAAATAATGTTTGCAAAGTTTCACCGTACTATATTTCTGAGTAATACATTATTTGAAAATAGAAGATTCCGAAATAAGGGCTAAGACTTTAAAAATATATCTATTCTTCAAATGTATTTCCTCATTCCTTAAGATCTAATAGTTGCTAGTTTCGAAGTAAATATAGATTACTTCCTAGCTGGCACTTAGAACAATATTGATAGGGATGTGAGAATCAACATCTCCGTAAGTTAGGACGAAAAGTTAAAACTTTACATTAAACACAAACAAATTTATCAACTAAATTAGTTAGATGCAATGCATATACAAGTAAATACATTGCACGACGTTGTTTGACTCGTTGTGAGATTAAAAAAATTACACTCGCTTTAATCCGGGTTGAAGAGTTTACATTTAATACAATAGCTTATGACCAAACTCAAGCTTGTGCAATGGAGACATTATTTCTCCCACAACTATCTTCAAGCTATTGACTTCATCCTTACTACGACTTTCCCACTTATCACTTAGTTCAATTGAGTACAAAGAAGGGACCTATTATGTTATTCAGCACTATTCGATTTAGAATTTCAAATCATATATTTAATTAGATTTGGTTTAAGTTGTTCAATCATTTTAAATAAGTCATGCAAATACAAGCCAAAGTAAAAAATCAAAATCATATTATCAAACTCAAAAACAAGTATATACAGGCATGCACATAGTCAACTATTTAATAAACATAACTATATATAATTTTAAGCCTCTAAGTACTATAAATTAGTATTTTAAAATACAGTAATATATTAATCCCAACTTAACTAAACTCCTCGCTTGCTTACTTAAGGTACAATTTGCACAGGCTATCATCGATAATCTTTATAATATAAATATTGTTTTAGTTTCCACATAATTATCGTAAATATATTTTCTCATGTAATTTAAATTATGATTATCTTTTATTTATGATCTTCTTTCATTTAATGATTTAGGTCCAAGTCTCTTAGAATTAGTTATCTTATTTAGCCAAGTCTCGAATTTGTTTCTTATTCCGATTACGATTTCGACTTTTGAATTAGGTTTTAGTTTACTTTTTTCCTTCTATTACTTTTTGTTTGTAAGTCTTTTAAATGTCTTAACCTTTTTCTTATGGTTTATTTATTGAGTATAACCTCTAATTTAGGTTTTTTTTTTTTAACTTACATAATATACTTATATTAATCCTGATTCAAATTCTGTTTTTGAATTAGATTATGATCTAGAAAAAATCTACATTTAACGTAACTACTTATACAAATGTGTATATATACATATAAGTTTTAAGTTGTTATTTTCTAATTTAAGATTATGATTTTATTCAATCATCTACATTTTATATCTCTTATACCCAGCTAGCTCTAAATTAATTCCAGATTCAGTTTGTAAATCATTTTTTGAATTAAGTTTTGTTTTAGCTTTTAATTATTGTTTTTATTTATGAAGCCTAAGAATTCTTCTCGAACTACAATGTGAGATTCATCTAGATATGCTTAGGTATCCTAAATCTACGTTTTAGCTCCTAATCAATATTCTGATCGGTACGGTGCATTACGTTCCTGATTTAACTATCGAATCAGCTCCTAATGTAAGATAATTTTGCATTTTTCATATAAACACTTAAATTTAAGTTTCCTACCATATTTATTATATATTTATATTATTATTATAATATCAATTTTAACATAATATTTTTCTACTCATTAATTTCTTGTGATCACATATTATATGTTATCACCTAATATGTACATAATACACACATCTAATATTCCCATCACTTTAAATATCATCTCTGAACATCAACTAACATCTCAAAATATCTAAATTCATCCCAATTCAGAATTTATACTTAATTACTCTAAATTACAAAATTAACTTAAAATATACCATTTTACCTATTATATATATACTGCATACTATACCTAATAATTACATCTAATACCCTCAATGCCACTAATATCATACTATATTAGAATTGAATATCCTAAAATATATAATTATGCACTAAACCAGTAATTATCCCTTTTATTACCTAATTAGCCCAAAATTACCCATTTTATGCATTACTTTAAGGCTTAAAAATCATCTAAAAATTTCAAAAATTAAAAATTGAAAAATCTCTTCATAGCACTGTTCTATATCGTCTAAATAGTCTATACAAAATTTTTGAGTTTAAAATTATACTCTTAAGGTCATTTATTTCTAAATCGAAAATTAATTCGGATTTAGTAATTTCTTAAGCATTATATATCACAGGACATGATTTTAACAAAATAATATTTTTCCTAAAAATTACGTACAAAAATATTCCAAAATACCAAATTTCATAATTTTTCATAACTATTTATTATTTTTAATAAATTAACAAAAATTGGGGAGGAGATTGGAACTCACTAGCGTTGCCAACTTTGACCACCACTAGCTACCATGGCCTAATGGCTGGTTTGAGCACTACCATCATCATCGGTTGGTGGTGGTTGTCCATACCTACGTTGCTGTTGGGTGTTGGTTCACCTTATAGCTCCTATTTGAATTAGATTTTGTTATTTTTTCTAAAAATCCCCTCTACTCTCTTCTCTCTTTTCCCTATTTTTTTCTAAATTCCAAACTAACTAAATGAGTTTTTGGTGACAGGTTTTCGAATTTATAGTAGGGTTTTAGGGTTTTCTTTTAATTTTTAGTTGACACGTATCCCTTATCTTTTTCTTTTCCACTTTCTAGTTAGTTTAATTTAATTGGTTGCTTTTATTTCTTCAATTCCAAGCTACCACGACCCACTTCTAGATATTTCCTCATTTTTTCATATTTTTCTTGATTTTTATTTAATTATTTAGTATTATTTTAGCATATTTTAGGTATTTAAGTAATTTCATGTATTTTTACTTACACATAAATACATATATGGTACAAATAAATACTTATAAATATTATTTAAGTTATTTTATAATTTTTAATATCCATATAATTTATCTCTATCGATTAGTTGATTATTGAAACTCGTTTTTATGTATTTCTGATAAATAACAGATAATATAATTCAATATTATAATTTTTAATTATTTTGTTATTTATTTTTCCTAAATCCAAATTTATGGGATCATTTTTATTAATGTTCGTAACTTCATTATAAAATTTGAGCTCAATTGGATAACTTACCCAATCGTTCCAAATTTTAAGTACCAAACCCTAAACACCTAGTTTGTGGGGCTTAGACCTGCCACTCATCTAGAACCACCAAAACACCACCCCTAGACGATCACACCAATACCAATCTCATTTTCATTAATGAGATTGTCATGAACGTGTAAAAACCTACTTAAAAAGCTCATCGNTATGATTTTTAGTGTACATATAATTTATCTCTATTGATTCGTTAGTCATTAGAATTCATTTTACGTGTTTCCGATAAATAATGAGCAATTTATATATAATTCAATATTATAATAATTTATTATTAATTTTCCTAAATCCAAACTCATGAAATCATTTTTATTAATATTCTTACCTTCGTCGTAAAATTTAGGTTGAATAGAACAATTTGCTCGATCACCTTAAATTTTATAAACCGAACCCCGAGTACCTGATTAAGGAACTTACATCGAGTTTTAACGGCGTTGCACATCTATTTTAAATTTTTGGGGTCTCTTCCTACACTTTAGGCAGAAGTTCTTCCACCTTTTATGAAGGGACGATCTATTTGTTTTTGTCTTGACGATATTCTTTATTAGAATTATACCATTTTGTAAAACTGCAATGTTATCTTTGAGATACAAGTTAAAAATATAACATGCACAACGTATGTGGAAAAAACCTAATGGCAATCAGGTTGCCAAACCCCTAACTCACAGCCAAGCCCGAGGACTAGAGGGACTGACCTAATGAATTCTTTTGTTCCAGTCAACTCCTACCGAAGCCAAGTACCTTCATGCCCAGTCATCCTTTATGCCTAGTCGTATGACCGCTCGTCTTTCTATAGTGTACCAAATAGAAGATTACTCTCTTGCGCCTGAGCTGACTAATTACTCGGCATCTTCCTTGCTGAGAAACTGTGAAAGAGAGACTTCGGATTGACAAAGTCATCCTTGATCGGATAGGCCAGCTGTCCGTACTTTTTGTTTGCATCTTCTAACAACTTCGCTGATATAGTATCGCTACGTGTACAGTATCATGTGTAGAATTCATTGTATCAACAATTGCTTTTCTTATATATTTATTTTTACCTTTTTGTATCTTGATTTTTACTTCCTTAGGAAATAACCTTTTGGTCTTTTCCTTTTTAAGTAAGTTACCATAATTTATAGGTATAAATACCCTTATACTTGTAACTGTAAAGGACATCAGATCACTATTAATACACTTTTGAGTACTTTTCTTACATAAACACTGTTTATTTACTCTCGACATTATTCTTATCATTTTTCTTAAGTAAGGTTAGGTGGTAAGTAACCTCATCGGACTAATTCGTATGTCACATTGAATTATACCATGAGTCATCGGAAGTTTCATTGGTGCGTTATATCCTTTGAAGCTATTCAAAGGTTTTGCTTACTATTTCATTCTTTATTTTGCACTTTCCACATTAATCTTTTTTTTAAGTTTTCTGTAAGTTTGGACTCATCTAGCAATCAGCCTTATTTGTTCTTGGTCATGGTTCGCAACAAAACCCCCCACCGCTGGTTGATAGTAATTTCATAGATCAAATATTAAGGCTATATCAGCATTTACATTGTTAAAACTAATAGAAAAAATTCTCCTCACTAATCTGTATTTATTTAAGATTTCTCTAATAATTTTCCTCACTAATCTATATTCATTTAGGATTTCTTTAATAATTTTATAAATATTTTGTACTGCGTGGCACTCGTTATATGCCCTTAAAGCTAATAGCTATTTATTAAGTTATATAAATTATCTTTTATCAAGTGAACAAAAATTATGTCGCAAGTAAGTGTATGTAAACGTTATTTGTTAATGTAAATGGTTTAGTGAAGTGGAATGAAAAATTTTGCTCAAATATTGGTGGTAAATGAAAAAAATATTTCTCTCATAACGTTTCACAATTAAAAAAATGCGAAGGCAGAATAAGTAGAGTTGGAGCGTTTTAATTAATTTGTGAAGGAGTAATAACTATTGCACAACTTCACCCTTCAATTTATAGGGAATAAGGAAGGTCTAAACGTGTGGTTTAAATTTTTAAATTTCAAATTTGAATCATTCTAGTCACCGCAATTTTTAAATTTTGCAAACTCAACTCCACCTACATGCATTGAAAGTTAGACAACATCTATAAGGAAGAAAATTTTTTGCAGATTTACACACTGAAAGAGAAAGCAAAGGGTGGAGGGGGAATAAAGGGTAAACGGGGGGAACGATTTCATACCAACAATTGGTTTTTTTTTTTTTGTTCGATAGGCAGTTTAGAACTTGAATTGTAAAATTAATAACATGGAATGAAAATTTAGAGGTTATAAAGAAGATTAAAAGAAAAAACTAATCCTGTATTGTTAAGGGATGAGAATTTCCCTTTGGTAAAAATCTAGACATATCAAATTATATGTGCTTTAAAGTGTATTTATTCATTGTGTTGTCAATATGAGCACATTAAATCCTATGAATGGGAATTGCTTTTTTCTTAGTTCACATGGAAGTAGTTTAAATTATATGCTTTTTTATTTCTTTTTTCACTATAACTTTTTAAAATTTGTTAAGAACTGTCTTGGACTCATGGTTTCATAGTTTTAGGGCGACGAACCCTGCTATACCCATGGACCTGCTGAATAAATAGAAAGTTCAAACACATGGAAAAGAGTTTATTCGATTCTATAAAAATATAAACCAGCAAGCCAATTACGAGCCGATTCCTCTTTAGACCTAAATTGTCCACAAGTCCAAGTGGGGAGAAACATATTATAATGATGTTCTAAAATTGTGGGTCAATTTAGGTAAAGCAATAAACCATATTCTCTTTTTTCTTGAAAAATTGTTTATTTTAAGTTATAATTTATAGTTTTAAAATAGTTTTTATCCCAATAACTGCTTTATTGGTTTGTTGTATGCTTTTTTTTTTTTTAAAGATTTTTCAATATTAATTTTTTAAGTCAATTGTGCACAATTTTCAATCAAGAAAATGAAGATATTGCGATTAATCTCCTAAAGCTTTAACCTCAGTATAAATACAATTCTGAACTCACATAACGTATTTTAGTACACCTGGAAACCCTTATAGATTGTTAATATTAAAGGATGTTTACCTTGTTAGTTAAAAAACATTCCAAACTTAAAAGTTAGAAGGTGTAAAAATATAAAGTTGATAAGTTGAAGAAGGTGTGTATGCACCAACATCAAAGTTATAGAGGAATAGAGGCCAATATTTACTAGGGAATAATTGTTACAATAAATCTATCTCGATTTAACCTATGATTTATCCTAGTCAACATGAGCCTCAAAAACAAATGTCGTTGTAAATTAGACAAGCAAAGGTCCTTTCTTCCTTCGCACCACATTCTCTTTCTTTTCTTTTACCAATTATATATTTAAGTAGGGATAGAATGAGGGAAATCGAAACTATAACATCCCTGCAAGAGAATTATACTAGTAATCTGTTGGTTATATATTTAATGCGAAATAGAGAGGAGGAAATCGAAACTGTCACATCCGGTAGGAGAAGTGTGCTTAAGTGACCTTGATTTAATTATATGACACTTCAAATAACTGGAGTACTCGATGGCCAAAAAATAAAAAATAAAATAACTGGAATACTCAAATGGGATGGTATAATAAAATTTGCTGGATAACGTAGAATAAACACAAGTAACATAACAAGTAAAAACACTGAAAATTAAATAGATAAGGAATAGAAAATATAAGCCGAATATAATGTAGAGTTTAAACTACCTGCTTGCTATGTTTACAATCACAAATTGTCTCTTTATTTCAAAAATCTTTATAATTCTTGGTCCTTAATGAACAGATTTTATAGATTCATTCAGAACTCAAAATGCTTATAATATTATAAGAAAACACTCATGCTCCAAATTTTCTCTCACTTAAATATATACAAATTTATCCAATAAGGGGAGTGAAATAATTTAATCAAAGTATAAATATATTTTAGCCCTCTCAATCCACTCAAATATCCGCCCAAATGATTTATTTGTAAGCTTCCAAGATAAAGTAATCATTGCCCCCATTTTCATCTCTCATTTATATGAACTGAAAAATAAGTAATGGCTAGTGCTAATTTTTCACTAAATCGTTTGAATAATTGAAGCTGCCGCATAGTTCCTATGAAGCCCACAAACTCAAGTTGCTCTCAGCTCAAACTTGGTTTGGATCACCTGTGATCTGGAGGTCTTGTTTAGAAGACTTTGATCCTTTGTTATTGCACAACTTATTTGGTCAGAGTAATTATTCTTCAAATTAATACATTATATGAGTTTGATCAAATTATTTGTCTTATAAAAAAAATATGATTGAAATTTTAACTTCAGAAATAGCATCTATCATATTTCTTATCATCTAATGTTATGTATAAATACTTAAGCTAAAGATAATTACATCATGACTTCAAAATTATTAATAAGGTGTAGTTACAAACATCTTCTACATCGTTGAATTAAATTGCAATTTTGCCATACGTCCAACGGATAGGGTGTATCCCGATCCTAGTTGTATTAAATTTTTAACAAACTCTTTAATTTTGTTACAAGTTATATATATGCAATTATTCATTAGACTACACAAAGTCTATAGTAGTGTTTAATTTACAATTTTTTAAGAAAATCATATAATATGACATGTTGAACTTAATAGGTTTGCAAACGAGTCAAACCACTTGAGGTTGGCTCCACTGAAGGAGTCAAGTTTGACCTCCTATTTAGCTTAGCTAGCTTATTTAAGTTTGTGAGCTGGTTTCGGAGTTTATATATATATTAGAAATATTATATATCACATTTCGAGAACTAATATCTATATTATATATATAAATATATAATATGATAAGAGATAATATGTAATATATAATCTAATCATTACTTACTATTCATTAATCTATTTATTTATATGTTTACTCATTTTGTATATTTAGGCTTATGAATAAGTTCGAGCTCGACTTGCAAACAAGTTGACCTTGGGCTCAAAACAAAGGTCATTTACCTATACAAACTAAGCACAATCTTGTAAATTTAGGGCTTAGTGAAAACTATCTTTACTCAAACTTAATAATTTTCAAATGAGTCAACCCTGAGCCTTTAAAAGCTCAGTTTGGTTCGACTCATTTGCAACCTTAACACCTAATTTGACATAAAAAGAAAGAAATGGTATATAGAATTAAATGATGTTTAAAGTATGAGAAATTTATATGTTTATCATCAAAATTAATAAACATTATATAAATACAAATTAGATAAAAAAAAATATTACTAAAATACAATTACCATACTGCATTGTAAAGATGCCACTAACTATTTATATTAATATTGCATTTTCAATATACAACATTAATTACAATATAAGTGCAAATATACTGATGTCACATCTTCAGTTATGGCATATAAATGTTAATGTCACATAATAAAAATAGTAATGTTTTATCTTTAATATGCGACATAATCACAGTATTTTGCTAATTTCTTTTATATAATTTATAATCATGTAATATTTATTTTATAGTCGGTAGACATGCAATGTACCCTTTGAAATGTAGAATAATTATGAAAACTTTGTGTGACTTTTGGATACAAGGATATGCACACATTCTTATACACACTCTAGTTAATTAAGGATGAAAATTTGTCGCCCCAAAATTACTGTTCCTAATATGTTATAGCCTATAATATTATGTCACATGATATTTAAATTTGCAAGGTATGAATGGTACTCATTTTATACTATATAGAGTAAATGAAAATATGAAGGATCAAGAATATATGATTCTTGAATGTCCATGTTTAATAAGGAAATCTTTATTGGAATTCAACTTTGGACAAAGGAAAACATGCAAAATATTGATGCTCACGAATCTTCTAAAAAGATGCTTAGCCAATAGCCTTAACTTTTCTCACCAACTGTTCACAACTCGCCACAACAGACCTCCAATTAAACAAACAAGTCACGATGACTCTTTGTTGCTATAATCTATGGTATCCATCTCTAATAATATTGTACTATACTGAAAACCAAAAGAGCAATTCTATTGTAAGATCGATATAGCTCTTTCATGACTAGTGACAAATTGGGGCATACGTCTTCTAAAAATTTCCATGAACCATAATCTTCAAAAGAAGCATGTTTGACGATTGACAAAAGAACCCCTTTGTATGTTGTGTCTTAGCATGGTCTAATTGTGAGTGCTTCATGGATAGGATATAGTGTAGACTAATCAATACTAGAAACATCCATCAAAATGCCTATAACACTTAAGTAAGAGCTAATCTATGGAGTGTGATGCCATTTTCTGATTCGAAATTGCCTGTAATGCCCAAAAATTATTCAAAAGAAAATACATTAAAAGGAAGGGTGTAGAGGTAATTTAAGCTACAAGACTCTCTTAAAACCTTACCCATTTCGATTGCCATTGTCCCACTTAAAACGCTAACACTCATTAAGCCCCTATAACCCTCTCTTCTTCTTTCTTCTCCTTGCTCTCTCCATTTCCTAGCTAGATTAAGCTCTTAGAATAGCTAAAACTCAATGAAAAATTCGTAACAAATCAAGCTAAAGGTAAGTTGAATACCTAAACTTCTTTTTCGAGCTTATTTCAATGAAAAATCCTCTTCTTAATGATGTTTCTTAGTTTATCTCTAGTAATCCAAGATGAAGTATTCTTGTTATAGCTTTTTCCTTTTGGGTTTGGTTTATAGTTGGAATTAACCATTGATTTCATCCATTTCGAGTAAGTCCCTTCTTCTTTTCTTTCTTGTTTTAAAGTTTCTAAGGTGTTATGTAAATTGGTAGTGGAATGGAGTCATGGTTGGTGTTTGAGCTGATTTTTTGGTGATGAGAATGGAGTAATATGAGTGTTGAAGTTGGGTTTATAGGTATTGTCTAAGTTAGGTTGAACTTTAGATAGATTTGGAGTGGAAATCGAGCATTTTTGCAAAAGAGGAGAAGCTGCAATTTGTAGTAGTTTAGATTCAGCTTGACAATCCCTTAATGTGGTGGTTAGATACTCTTGAACCAGCTAGATGGTTCTGTAAGTTCCATAACTAGTCATTCGAGGTTTCGATCGATTGAAAGACCCAATCAAACTTAGATCAAGCCTAAATTATAAATAAAGTTAGAAATATCAGTAAAATGATCTAGTAAGTTTAAATTTAAGAAAATAAGTAATAAAATAAAAGAATATAAAAATTTCAAATTTTAAATATATAACTCGTTATTTATCGAAAATGCATTCCGGTAATTAACAAATCGCTAAAGATAAATTATATGTATACTAAAAATCATAAAATAACCTAAATAATATTTAGGAATATTTATTTGTACTATATATGAATTTACATGTAGGTAGAAATACGTGTAATTATTTAAAATACGCGTAATATGCTAAAAAATACTAAATAATTAAAGAAAATTCATAATTAATTAAGGAAAAATAAAGAAAAATCAGAAAAAATAAGGAATGATCCAGAATTGGGTCGTAGCAGCTAGGGAAAATAAGAAAAAATCAGCCAATTAAATTAGAGTAACACAAAAGCCAAAAATTAAGAGATTTGGACAATGTCTTGTTTAATTTAATACACATTAATTACCACAAAGCTCTATAAATAGGAAAAAAAAAATCACAGAGCTCATTTGGACAGTTAGAAATTAGAGAAAAATTAGGAGCATTGAAATTGGAAGAAAAAAATTTAGGTAAAAAAAAAAAAAAACTGTGCAGTTGAGGCCTTAAAAGAGAACCAACACCAGACGAGCAGTTGGGAGTGGACGGCCACTACCACCACACGATGGTGGTAGCACTTGGACCGGTTGATAAGGCCACAGCGGCCAGAGGCACTCAGACCGGTGAGTCTGATTTCTAACTCGATTTTGTGTAATTTTGTAAAAAATAGTAAATATTCTTAGAAAATTATGAATTTTGTTATTCTCAAATATTTTTGTATTTAGTTTTTAGTAAAAATATTATTTTGATAAAAATATGTCCCGTAATATATGATCTTTAAGAAATCGTAAAAAACTAAGCATGTTTCGGTTTAGAAATAAATAACCTTAGGAGTGTAATTTTGAACCCAAAATTTTTGTGTAGATTACTTAAATGATATGGAACAGTGTTATGAAGCCTGTTTTCAAAAATTAATTTTCGAAAATTATAGATAATTTTTAGGTCTTAAAATGAGGCATAAAATGGGTAATCTAGGATTAATTAAGTAATTAAATGGTTAATTACTGATTTAGTAAATAATTATATGTTTTAAGATATTGAAATCTGATGAAGCATGATACTTGTAGCCTTTAGGGTGTTAGATGTAATTATTAGGTTAATTATGTAGTAAATAAGTAATATAGAAAAATAGTACATTTTAAGTTAATTTTGTAAATTAGAGTAATTAGGTATAAAATCTGATTTAGGATGAATTTAGATACTTTGAAATGATAATTGATGTTGGGAGATGGTGATTAGAGTGTTAGAAATATTAGATGTGTATTATATACATAATAGGTGATAATACATAATATGTAATTATTGAAAATATAATAAATAGAAAATATTAGAATAAAAATTGATATTATATAAATAATAGGGATATATAATAAAACTGATTGAAAACTTGAATTTATGTAATTAGATGAAAAATGTAAAAATTTCTTACATCAGGAGTAAATTCGGTATACTATTGAAGATTTAAATGTACTGGATATAATAAAATATTGACTAGGGGTAATTATGGTATTTAGGATATCTAGAAGTAAAGTGATTAATTTCACATTATGAGTTAAAACGAGTTTCTAGAGTTCGGGTATAAAACATTACTTAGAAATCGAACTAGAATCTAATTTAGAAATTGATGTGGAAACCGAACCCGAACCTAACCCCAAACCTAGAATAATTGTAAAAGACTTAAGACCTAGATAATTAGATATATTAAACTCTAAACAAAGCATAATAATAAGCGTTATAAGATAAACCGAACCTATAATAGTTATATGAAAAACTGAAACCACGTTTGTGTTATAGGGATGATCGGCGATAGCCTAAGCAAGTCGACCCTCGAGTAAGTGAGCGAGGAGTCGAGGTAAGTTGGGATTAATACGATGTTGTATTTTAGAGGCTTGAGATTATGCTTGGTTGTGCTTGTTAGATAGTTTGTTGTGTTTGTTAGATAGTTGGTTGTGTGCATGTGCTTGATTGTGAGTGATGCTATGATTCTGTTTGTTGTTCTGGCTTGTATTGTATGATTTGTATGAAATGGTTGATCACCATAAACTGGACTTAATCAAATATACGACTTGTAATCATAATCAGACTTATATGGCAACCCATTAGGGAAAACCTAGGACTCTCCGGCCAAATACCGACCCCTTCGAAAGGGATAGCGCAGGATTGCAAAGGGCCCCTTCTTCATCCTCAGTCAAGCTAAGTGATAGGTAAGGAGGTCGCGGCAAGGGTGAAGTCAATGGTTCAAAGGTAGTCACGGGAGGAGTAAGGTCTTCGTTACACAAGCTTGGGTTTGGTTGTGAGCTGTTGCATTAATGGCAACTCTTCAACCCGGATTAGAGTGGGCGTAATTTCTCTAATCTCACAACAGGCTGGACAACGTTGTGCGATGTCATTTGCTTGCATATGCATTGCACCTAATAAGTTGAATGATAACCTTGTTGTGTTTATGGTATAGTTTTAAGTTCTCCATCCTAACTTACCGAGCTGTGGTTGCTCACATCCCTATAGATGTTGTGCAGGTGCTGGCTAAGAAGTGGCATACAACTACTCTGAAGCTAACAATTGCTGGATCTTGGGGAGTGATGAAAAACATTTGAAGACTAAACACATAATTTAAAGATCTAAGCTTTTATTTTAGAATTATTTTTCATTTTTAAATAATGTAATAACTAGGAAATATATTACGGAGAAATATTGTAAACTTTAATTTCAATAACTGAATTATAGTATATATATATATTTCCTCACTTTCTTAGGTAAATGATTTATTTAAATTACAAACTGTTTACTTCAAAGCGGGTTAGTCGTGGACGTCTTGTGTAGATCAAGTCTAAAATAGCGATTGTAAGGCCAACTTCTATCTTAGGATGGTTTACACGGTGGGGCTGTTACGACTCTGCCGCTTCAGGGCGTGACAGTTCTAAATTGGTATTAGAGTAAAATTCTAGTGAACTTGCTTTAAAATGAACAATTAAAAGAATTAGACATTTTAGGAGTACATTGAGAGTAAGAAGAAATAAAGGAATATTAAAGTATCATACTACAAATTATAGGATAAGTAGCAATTATAACGCTAAAGTGAGATAGGCGTTAATCAAATTTAACTCCAGTGATTGGATCATATGGAGAAATTGGTGATTAGTTGAGGTGATTCAAGTGGAATGAAAAAAAATCCCTGATTTAATCCAAAATTGAGATGTGGAGAACAATATTATAATTGGTTAGTTGGAATATGTTAATATTATGGATGATATTACTGAGAAATTTGTTATTGGAATTGTGTTGTAATTGATGAGAAGTGATGAGACTTATGGACAATAACGAAGATCAATATGAGTTTTAGCATAATAGGAAATCATGTGAAATGACTTGTTGAATAAGGACGATTGAGAAGTGAAGGATTATAACTCAAGCGATGTTAGTAAAATATGTATAGTAATGGTAGAAAAAAGATACCCTATTCTGCTAATACGACTTATATTTCGACTAGTATATCATATATCTTTAGATGATTAACCCTAAAGGTTTATTGAATGGCTTTCACATTTTTTTGGATTAGTTAGAGTAGATTAAGATTATATACAGTATGAGAATATAATATATGAGGTGATAGTTGATAATAGTATAGAGGAGTTTAGTAATGATAAGGTATATAAGATAATTACTATTTCTGATTTTTCTATTGAAGTATAATGTCCTGAATCACCAAATGGAAATGATACTCAATGAATGAGAAAATAAATGTGGTGGAAATTTGAATGATAAATACAATGTATTAGTTGGGTATATTTTGTTAGGAGTTTGAATTGATCATATGATTGGTTATTCATATGAGTTAAGATCCTATTGATCTTTCAATAGATATAGTAGTACTCATTGATGGATGTGTATTCTTTGGACATGTACATATGCTATAGTGTAATATACACTTGTGAGTGAGAATGTAAAAGGGGATTGGATACGTCTTAGGTGACCGATTTTGGAGGTGCTTTGTATATGCAAGAATTGGTGGTTTGTTGAAGTGGTTTAGATTGAAAGAAGAAGAATCTTTGAGTTAATATAGAGTTAAGGTGTAAAGAATATTGATAGAACTAATTAGTGAGATATGTTAATATTGTAGATAAAATTCTTAAGAAGTTTATTGATCAATTTGTGTTGTAATCGGTGAGATATGATGAAGTGACGAGGCTCATGAACAATAGTGGAAATCAATTTGAGTTTTGGAATAAGAGAGATATGGTGATATGAACTAAAAATTAAGGTGAATCTAAAACTTATAAGATTTCTGAGATGATCTCCACTTTGGTGCTTAGTATAAATATGACATAGTATAATCTAAAGTGAAAAAAAGTATAGTATAAAAGCGGATTCTAAAAAGACAAAACATTGAGAGAGAAAAGTTAGAAATCAATTCAGAAATTATTCCAAACCTAATTTAGGAGTAAATCTTGTATAGAATAAGAATGCGATATAGGAGATGATAAATGATGACAATAATAAGGAGTTTGATAATGATAAGGTATATGAAGTGATCGTTATTTTTTATTTTCCTTTGGAAGCATAAAGTACTAAATCAATAAGTGGAAAAAAATACTGAATTAATTAGAAGACAAATGTAATGGAATTCTTTTGAATGAATAGTTGTTATAAGTAATTTGAATTATGGATATGGTATGATAGTTGATCATGTTTTTCTAAGAATTAGAATTAATCCTACGTTAGT
Organism: Lumnitzera littorea; assembly: GCA_024138015.1. Lineage (NCBI taxonomy): Eukaryota > Viridiplantae > Streptophyta > Magnoliopsida > Myrtales > Combretaceae > Lumnitzera > Lumnitzera littorea. The sequence goes on along the minus strand of JAMXBB010000001.1, from coordinate 155,379,562 downwards.
TATTTATATATGTGGATACCCTAATGATCTCCTAATGGATGTAATTGTGATTCTCGACGGAAGTGTATTCTGTTGGACATGTGCAAATGCCATGACAATTGACATATTTGTAGCTAGGAGTGTAAAAAGATTAAATGTATTTTTGGTGATTAATTTTGGAAATCCTTTATATGTGTAAGAACAGTAGAAGAGATAGTGTTATGAGGCTACAATCGGATGAAGAATTCTTAGGTCTTTAGTGAATCATGAATTGGAAAATTATAGTTTGGAGTGATAAATTAAGTATGAGTGAAGCCAAATGAATATGAAATGGATAATGAGATCTTTATGTAGTGCTAAGGTAAGTGGAATTATATCATTATAGGGTCCTTGTATTTGATTATAGGAGATGGATAGTTATTAAATAGTACATGAGAAATGAAGTAAGACTGTCGAGTAAACTATATTCGAATATGTATTTAGGTACCCTCAAATAGTAGTAGGATGAATAACTAGAGACGACAGAGATGGAATTAAAGTAACAATTTGGAGATGATTAGGACTTTTAATCAACAGTTACTTAGTTATCCCAAAGATTAATCTAGAAAGGCATAACCCTTCAGAAAGTGAATTCTATAAGGCAGTTATCTATTAGTAAACTAATTATGATAGGATAATAAGGAATATTGATTACAGATAGTTATTTAGGGATCGAAGCTTAAAGAAGTTAGGCGATAAGTAGTGATTTTAGCGAAGGACTTTCATTTGATCATAGTTGAATAATAATAAATATTAACAAAAAGATTGGTTGATGAGTACCCTAACCATAGAATATACAAATGGATGAAATGCAAGTATAATGATGATATTGAGGTATTCATTCTCTATAAGTTAGAAATTAGTGAACGGAAAAGGATTTAAGGTGATTATACTTATTGTTACCTATCAGTTTAGAATTTATATTGGTGGAAAGATATTAATCTACAGAATCATAGGATATGATGGAAATGAAATTTAAAAAGGAAAGTTACTGATGGTAGATTATAAGAAGTTTGTTGATATATATAAAGAAGAGACTGAAGAAAATACCAATAAGTATTGAATTTACCAATAACATATAAAGGTTCAAATGTATTTCTGAAGATTATTTTGTGAATATTTGAATTTCATAATTAAGTCAATCAAGAAGCAAACCTATGGTCGAAACTCTGTACTGGATGTTGTAAATGAGACTTTAAGAGTTAAAAGGGTAACTATCAATTTCTAGAATAATATTAGATTGGAATGGTATTTAGATAAAATCAGTGCATAAATTGTAGTCACAGAATTGGGAGAAACAAACTCATGCTAACTATATATGAAAACGCTTGTCGAGGTATCCGTCAATAGTATTTTGATATATAAAGTATCTGTGGGTAGCATTATTGAAGTTGAGTGATCATAAGTAGTATATTGAAATGGAAGACATGTGATTTTTAGAGGAGATAATATGTTTTCATTAAGCTCGTTATATTTGGAGAAGGGATTTCGGTGGATATTAAAAATATTGAATTGGTGATGAGAGGAAAAATCTATTGAGGTAATCCAGTATACGAAAAAGCTATGAAGCTACAATGTACTTCATATTAGCAATTGCAATAGGTAATCCAACAAAGACATGGCAAATCTAAAATTGTCAAATTGTTGTTGTTAAGTCTCATGTCATATTGATCTTATCAGTGTATTTTGTTGTGTCATGTTTTGTCAAGTAATCAATCCTTTTTAATATTGTCTATTTTGCTGAGTCTGTCAGTCAACGGTCGTATTCATTCTTCTCAAATCAAGTCGAGTCAAATTGAGTTGTTAACCATCTCATTTGAATCCGAGATGGAGAAGCATCGAGATTTGCCAGATTTGCCAAATTTGCTTATGTTGATCCTATGCTAAGCTATATGAAGAACAAATGAGAAGCTATGACAGTAGTATCATCATTTTGAGTAGAAGATTATGGATGAGAGGAAAGGTGATGATATGAAGTAAATTTAGAATCGCTAATGATCATAAATAAAACTTAAGAAACAATCAAACAAGGAATAAAGGGTACTTAAGAAATATTAGTAAAAATGATCCCGTAAGTTTGAATTTAGGAAAATAAGTAATGAAATAAAAGAATATAAAATTTCCAAATTTTAAGTATATTACTCGTTATTTATTAGAAATTCGTAAAATATATTTCGATAATTAACGAATTATTAAAGATAAATTATATGAATACTAAGAATCATAAAATAACTTAAATAATATTTAAGAGTATTTATTTATACCATATATAAATTTATACGTAGGTAGAAATACACGTAATTACTTAAAATACGCGAAATGTGCTAAAATAATACTAAATAATTAAAGAAAATTCATAATTAATTAAGAAAAAATAAATAAAATGAGGAAACTTCTAGAAAGTGGTCGTGGCAATCTAGAATTGAAGAAACAAAATCAATCAATTAAAATGCAACAAATAGAAAGTGAAAAAAAGAGGAGATAAGATAATTGTTTTATCTAATTAATGCACGATAATTCTCTAAGACCTCTATAAATACCCTAAATTTTTCAGAAGTTCATTTTGGATGTGTGAAATTGTAGAAAATTAGAGAGAGGCGAAATTAAGAGTAAATTAGAATTTTACAAAAAATTATAAAAAAATCCGTGCAATTAAGGCTTTGGAAGGAAACCCACATTTGACGGCCACCTGGAAACAAACGACTACCACCACACTACTTCACCACCACTGCCCAACTTGGCTGACACCCTTAGGGGCTGCCATTGGTGGCTAAAATCCCAACGGTAAGGTGAGTCCAATTCCAACCTGATTTTATAAAATTTATTAAAATATCTAATTTTTCCTAGAAAATTATTAAATTTGTTATTATGATGTTTTATTGTATATAGTTTTAGGGAAAAATAGTAATTAAGTTTAATCACGTCTGCAAATATAAGGTGCTTAAGAAATTAAACAAAACCGAGCATGTTTAGGATTAGAAAGAAATGACCTTAGGACTGCAATTTTGAGCCCAAAATTTTTATGTAAACTACTTAGGGATTATAGATTAGTGCTATGGAGCCCTTTTTCAAAAATTAATTTCCGAAATTTTTAGACCTTAAAATGATGCATAAAATGGGTAATTTAGGGTTAATTAAGTAATTAAATGGGTAATTACTAATTTGATGCCCAATTATATGTTTTAGGATGTTGAAATTTGATGGAGTATGTTATTTGTAGCATTTGGAGTGTTAGATGTAATTAATAGGATAATTATGTAGTAAATAAGTAATAGAAAAAAATAGTAAATTTTAAGTTTATTTGTAAATTAAGGTAATTAGGTTCAAAATCTGATTTAGGATGAATTTAGATATTTGGAATGTTATTTGATATTGGGAGATGATATTTGAAGTGATGGAAATATTAAATGTGTACATTATGTACACATTAGGTGATAATGTGTAATATGTAATTATAAGAAATTAATGATTAAGAAAATATTGGTTAGAATTGATATTATGATAATAATGGGAATATATAATAAATCTAATAGGAAACTTAAATTAAGGTAATTATATGAAAAACGTAAGATTTTCTCATAACGGGGGTGAATTTTGTAATTAAATTAGGATTCAAGTGTATCACATGGATTAGAATACTAGTTAGAGACTAAAAAAGATATTTAGGATATCCAAAGATAATAGATTAATTTCACATTATGGGTCGCAATGATTTCTTAGGGTGTACATGTAAATCTTTAACAAAAAACTGAGTTAAAAACCTGATTTAGAAATAGATGTAAAAACTAAAACAGAATTTAGCATGATTCAAGAAGAATTGTAAAAGACTTAAAAACCTAGATAATTAGGTATATTGAACCCTAAACAAAAGATAACAATAAGCGTTATAGGATAAAACCAACCTATAATAGTTATATGAAAAACTGAAACCACGTTTGTATTATAGGGATGATTGGCAATGGCCTAAGCAAGTCGGACCTCGAGTGAGTGAGTGAAGAGTCTAGGTAAGTTAGGATTAATACAGTGTTATATTTTGGAGACTTGAAATTGTACTTGATTATGCTTATTTTGAGTTGATGATATGATTTTGATTTGCTGCTTGGCTTGTATTGTATGAAATGATTTATCACTCTAAACTGAATCTAATCAAATATACGACCTGTAATAATAATTCGAACCTGCATAGCAACCCATTAGGGAAACCTAGGATTTTCTGGCCAAATACCGACTCTTTCGAAAGGGATAATACTAGATAGTATAATAGGTCCGTTCTTTATTCTTAGTCGAACTAAGTGACAGGTGAGGAGGTCGCGGCAAGGGTAAAGTCAATGGTTCGAAGATAGTCATGGGAAGAGTAGTGTCTCCATTGCACAAGCCTGTGTTTGGTTGTAAGTTGTTGCATTAATGGCAACTCCTCAACCCGGATTAGAGTGGGCGTAATTTCTTTAATCTTATGACCGGCTGAATAACGTCGTACGATGGCATTTGCTTGAACATACATTGTACCTAATGATTTGGTTAATAACCTTGTTTATGTTGGTGGTATAGTTTTAAGTCCTCTATCCTAACTTGCTGAGTTATGGTTGCTCATATCCCTATAGACATTATTGTAGGTGCTGGCTAAAAAGCGGCTTATAACTACCTTGAAGTTAGCAACTACTGGATCCTAGAGAGTAAAGAAGAACATTTGAAGAACAGACATATATCTTTAAAGTTTAAACTCTTATTTTAGAATTTTTCATTTTTGAATAATGTATTAACTAGGAAATATATTACGATGAAACGTTTACAACATTAATTGTAATAACTGAATTCTAGTGTATATATATATTTTCTTACTTTCTTAGGTAAACAACTTATTTAAATTACAAATTGTTTTTCTTCAAAGCGAGTTAGTCGTGGACGCCTTGCATAGATCAGGTCTAGGATAGTGGTTGTAAGGCCAACTTCTATCTTAGAATGGTTTGCACAGTACAGCTGTTATGACTTTATTACTTCAGAACATGACACCAGTTTGCTGGTTCCCCATTTGTCTAGCCAAGTTTTTTAATTTTCTTCATTGTTTCATCGGCTTTTATTTAGGTTCTGATCTTAGATGATTTCTATAAGTTTTTATATGAATTTTATCAACCAAAACCCAAACTTAAACCACTCCCTCTTGGGGATTCAACTTTGTTTATATTTTGTGGGTTTTAACAATGAATTTGGATGGAAGATGTTAGGTGACTTGTAAAGCCGGTATGACTTGAATTGGGGTTAATTATGACCATTCTCAAGAAAAGTTACAAACTTTACTTTATTCATAGATTACCCTTTAATAAAGTTTTCCCCTTTAACTCTCATTTGCTAAATGTTTCAAACTTTACTAAGATTCACAAGCTTTTTCTCGTCATTTTTCCATATCATTGATTTTCAAATCGATGATCCCATTCCTATTTGATTTCTAGAGAAGCCTAAACCATTTCCATCAATCAAAACCTCTTTGAAACTACTTTTACTCAAAAGGTCTATTTCACTTCTTCTTGAGAGGAAGTTGGCTTGGAATATTGAGTAGTAGTGTTACAAGAAAGGGAGTGTTGAGATTGGTGGAGTTATATTCCTCCTCAAATAAAGATCCAAAATTTACTTAATTCTTCTTAAGATCTAAGGTTGATATGGGAAATAAAACTCTTAAGTGCTTGATGAAGGGGTGTGAAGTAGATTGAAGCAAGATACTTTTTCTCTTATTACCAAGTTCTTGTACTTAAGTTATCTTTTGATCATGATGGACCTTGAGATTGGATTAAGATTTGTTGTTACTGTTTGGTTTAACATTCTAGGTATGTGATACATATTTGATGGTTGTGATTCTTAAGATAGTATTAAATTAAACTGGACTAATCTATATTCAACTTAAAAGTTGTTGATTGCTATTTCTACTTGTTTAGCTTATCCTAAGGGCCTATAGTAGTAGTTCACTAGGAAGGCACTTGCTGACCACATGTGGGGTTTCCATAGTGGACTAGCATTTGGGACAACGCATCTGGAACTAGGTTTTAATTAAGGACTTTGAACTTTTGGTGTAAATGACTCCAAAGGAAAACTTATATACTTATATATGTACCTATGTATATAGAAGATCATGGTGTAGTAGAGTCATAAGTACCCTTTGTTTTATGTAGCTTAAATTCAATATGTCAACTTATTGTCTTTTATTTCTTACATTAAATGCATGCAAATGACTAATGTAACATCTGTATGTACTTGTGTATTATGTACTGAGTTTTAGCTCGTTCTTTTATTTTTGTAGTTGTAGGTATTAAGATGAATTTTATTGCTTATATTGTGATTAGGACTATTGCTAACAAGTTGGGTATGAGAAGCGCTCATAATTCTATATTGATGACTGATAGATGATCAATGGAGCTAAATGATAGTATGTAGATTAGATTTGTTGTTATGTTCTATTTTTATATTAGTTGGAAAAATTGTTTTAGGGGTATGATTATTGTGGAGATGACTCACATGTGAGTTGTTCGAATTGTTGTATTTGGAGAATTAATCTTATTGTTGCTATTGATTGGTTAAGATTGACTTTTGGTGGATTTAGAGCTTTAGTGTGTTCTTGAATAGCAGAGACGTAGAGTGGTTTGTGTGACACCCTATAAAACCTTAGGTTGTTATAGTGCCCCCAATCAACTAGATAATTCGAAAATCAAACCTAACCTAGAAACTCTCTTCATGAATTGACTCCTAACCCATTGAGTCTAGTGTATGAACTCGTAGAAATAAGATGCGGCAAGGTAGTAATGATGGTCCAGATTTGTTAGCTAAAATTCACATCATCTTATGTAGCAAATCATGATATGTTTCAGTAATTCAAGTCCTTTGATTTTATGCCAAAATTCAAGTAAATCCTTTATATTTTAAGTACATTAATGAGTTTTCTCTATTTATGTTTTTACACCATAAATGTCTTCTATGTATAGTCATATCGCATAAAAGCGATAAAAAGGGGATTTAATTAGAGCAACAAGGCAAACATAATAAAGGATTTAAATAGCCCAGTTGAAATAAAAAGAAATTAATTGAACTTTGGTATAAAAGGACTTAAATGATTCAATTAAACATAAAAGATTTGATTAACTTTTGGTACAAATTTAGATGATTTTTAGCATCTTTTCTTAGTAAGTTTCTGCTAAGGATCAAGCATGGTTATAGGTAGTGGTATGGGAGCATTACATGTTGTTACTTCGGTTGTGATGGAGCTTCGATTAGGGATTGGTAAATACATGTATGTGACCTATTGTTTACTTTCACTATCTTACACCTACTTATGCTAATGCTTAATTTTGCAGGTCAAGGAATTTCAACAGATTAGGATATCCATAGACCAGGCCAATTACAACACTGCTTGAGTCCATGTTGATTGGGGTATGTAGTTGTTGGAGGATCATACTTCGATTACATTGTACCCACCACGTTTGGCTAAGGCATAGGTGCAGGAGTAAAATGACTCGGACAAACTAGATTACGTTCCTCTAGATCTACCTAAGCAAAGTGGACTTACATGGATGGTAAGCCTTGGATGATAGTAGCAATAAGGTCGTCCAGATCACAATAGTATAAGGCCATTAAATGCTCTGGTAGCCACCGACTATCCCAAGGTAAAGAGTATGCTAAACCCTCCATTGAGCTCCTTCCAAACTCCATTAATACAGTTGCAACTTAATCCTCCCTTCACATCACCGACTTTACATAAGAAAGAGAGAAAGTCTATGAGTTCTTGAGGTAAGAGTTCATTTCAAGTACCTACAGCTGATCCACCTCAGTTCATAGAGCCACTCTAACGGCATATATCGACATAGGAGTCACAACCTCCAACTAACCGTAAGGACAATAGGTCCAAGCAGGGTTTGGTTTCTCGGTTAATACGTATGTTCACTAGAAGTAGGAGAAGAAAAGACTAACCGTGGACCTTATTTTGTCTTGTATGAAATCCTGAACTGAACATTTCTATTTATGTATATTTTAGTGTAAGTACGCTTGTTCGTCTTTCATTGTACGCTTTTGCTGTCTTTCACTTGATTATTCGATTTTAACTTTTCATATTCATGTTTGGAGTTGGAAATGTACGTTGACGATACATAGAAAAGTGACGACTTTATCAATATGTGGTGAAGTTTGGAGTTGATTAATCAAGTATGAAGTGGGATTTTTATTTTGTTATGATAGATACATTTTCTTTTTGGTTGAGATTTATAATATCTAGTTAAGTTATATTCAAGGATCCCTACTATACTTTCTAGTTGTTGTGCGACAGGAATTAAAGAAGAAGGCGTTTTCTTCTTTAATTTTATTACTGAAGAAGACACTTATTCAAAAGGCACCTTCTTTAGTAATAAAATTCAAGAAGAAGGCGTCTTTCAAGAAAGGTGCTTTCTTCTTTAGTAAAATATGAAGAAGGTGCTTTCCTCTTTACTAAAATATGAAGAAAGCGCTTTCCTAAAGTGTACCTTTTTAAAATGCACTTTCTTCTTAAATTACATCAAAGATGAAGAAGAAAGTACTTTAAGCACCTTTACTGCTTTATACACATAATAAGTTTTTGTCTTGTTCCTTTTTAAGAATTTTTTTCAAAAAACACACCGTAGTAATAAGAAATATTAATCTTAGTTAATATGGTTGGTTAGACCAGACATATTTATAGGACCTTAGGGGTTGTAAATGGGTCTAGATATTGGATTTAGCCTCCAAGAAATATATAAATCGATCTAAAACGGAGCTAACATGTCTAATAATTATGTTAAATTTTATTTACATAAATCCGTTTGTAATTGTATTATGTCATGGTTGAGTTGATAGGTCCTCTAGCACTAAACTTTACCATGATGCATGTCTTATCAATGTCAGATAAAATTTTTAATACATATTCAAGTTATCCTTTTATTATTTTGCATAAAAAGACTATTTTGTTTTCGGTGTAAAGTAAGTGTTTTAGAGAAAAGCAATTTTTCCGGATCGCAAGGTGACAACACAGTGCAGGATGCAATTTCTCTCCGCTGATTTCGTGAGGCTACATCAACCGTGAGTCTAAATTGTTGTAAGCATTTGATCCACCGAAATCCCAATTTGTCCCATGACTATCCTTAAATGCAAGTAGTAACAGTAAAAGGATGTTGCTTAAAGATAAATAAATACATAAATAAATTTGATATTAGAAAAGGACATAACGATACCATTAGAAAAGACAAACAGCTTTTTTCGCATTTTTATACAAGTCAATAGATATGTTAGTGTAAATTGTAATATACCACCTCATATTATATTATATTAGCTTCGCGTACATTTTGTTTTTGTATCTTAAAATTGAGTATTGAGATCTCCAAATCTTCACAAAATATGTTTTCAGATATTATGTTGCTATTTTGCTCTTAAATAAAATAATTGAAAAGAATATCAAGATTAGAAAAAAAAAAAAAAAATTACATACAGCCAGCAGAAAGACAGATATTCGATTTCTTTCAAATCTTTTGAGTTTTCGAATATTTTGTTATACATGTTATTTTCCTTTTCAAATTTCTTTATTATTCTTTTTAAAGGCAAAATGGTCGGTAGGGCTTTTGAAGCAGATTTTTGAAGATCTAATTTCAAATAATACAAATTAAGTGAGCATATATACACACACATGGATGAATTATATATTATGGTATATTATATATTAGGGCAGGTTACGCAATTTAACCCCATTTTTCTTTCATTAATATTGTCTTTTCATTTTTCATCTAAATAATGAAATCAGCATTCCACCATTATCTCTATTCCACTAAAACAAACAGAAGAATAGCGATTCTTATACATTCCATCATAAAGAGAATAATTATTCTATTTTAGTTTATTTTATTACTTAAACTTAAACCAAATGCCATTTTAGCATAAATACTTTCTTTTTAAAAATAAATAAATAAATAAAGGTTTGTAATAATAATTTAATTGGCCACCACCAGACACATAAAGTATCTTACATAATTCATGAAATGATTGAATATAGTTTACGCTCTTATACAATGTAAGTGTCACTAAGAAGTACTTTCGCTTATCGTTGAGATTTAAACTTAAAAACCTCATTCAAATTATTTTGAAAATTTTCAAACCTTAACCACGACACGACACAACTACTTGAAGTTTAGTGTTTGAACGTTGTAATTAACACCTTCATAAGTGCCTTAAATAATTCGGTATGACAGGAGTTTTTTATTCCAGTGCACTATCAATCTAGTGCTTAAACAAAAGGCAGGAAGTCCAGGAACACCGACGATACTCTAGTTCATTCTAGTAGAAAGTCCAGCTTCGTCAGGGCTGTAGTGGGGTTGGGAATCATTTGATTAAATGAGAAGTCAATATATATAGGTGAGTTCTTGTAAAATATGTACGACTTTGTTACTCATACAACTCAAAATGGGTTGTTTGTCCTGCCACAGTAAAACAAAAGATTCTATTGAAATGCATATCCGAAATTTATGGGAAGCAAAAAACAATAATGTATATCAATAGATCTTTCCCTGCCTTATAACACATTTGGACAAAACCCTAAACCTACCACTTATATCTCAAATGGTTTCTCGTTTATATGTCCCTCTGTCTTTACATATGCTTTTTTAAGAAAAAATAAAATCGGACGTCGAATGTTTTTCGTGTATTGCGGATGGTGATTGATAGGAATAATACGAACAGAAACACAATATATAAATAGAGGAGAATTGTATCATTTTATAAGTTTTGTTGTCATACTTCATACGCCAGTTTTCAAAATTCACGCAGCACTAGCTTGTGTCTCACAAACCTAAATTTGAGAGAATCCTATGTATATATAGAAAGCATCATCTCGAATTATACAAACTTCAACGTCTAGAAAAGTGTTGGCATATATAAAGATGGGGTCCAAAAGGTTATTGTTGGGAAGATGTCAAGAGTTGTGTAGAAAGAGAACCTACCAAATTTTGGTGTTTTCTTTGTAAAGTAGTGTACCACCTTAATTCTACCTCAGTCTACCAAAACGATTTTGGTGGCTAAAAACCCCCACATGGAGATAAGGGATGTTCATGAAAATTTATTAGTATACTAGTTGAAACTATATAAAACCTTACCTTTTATAATATAAGATGTAAAATTAAAAAGAAAATGGTATTTTCATTATTAGAAAAAAAATAATAATTAGATCGTTCACCACCCTCAACCCTCTCATATGTCACGAGTTAGGTCTATCAACATTGGACAAAATAAAAAACAATGTAGCATATTACCATTTATACCGAAAAGCATAACATATTACCATACTAATAGTGTAAAACTCCTCCATTTGTGCATGAAGTTTAAAGGATGGTGCTTTTTACGGTTTGATTACTCAAAAGTAGCCGTATAATATGGTTATTTTTAAGTTCAGTAAATTACTTCCAATTTACATTAAATCATACTTCTCAATGGTAACAATGAAACTGTCGACAGCAAAAATGAGATTATCAACATTTTTTCATGAAAGGATTTCGGTAGGTACTATTTTACTGAAAATTGGGTAATTTATTAAACTCAAAAATGGCCATACAACACAATCATTATTAAGTAAATGGACCATAGAATTTTCTCTAAGTATCCTATTCTCAAAAAGCTAGAAGATGCTCGACAAACAATTTTCGATTTTGGTCTTTCATGGAAGAACCGAAAAAGATCCTGATTTCCTCAGTTTAGCTCAAAGAAAAAGGATTAGCCCCCCCAAAATTAAAATGTTCATCAATTATATGATTTACAAGAATATTTAGGGGTCTACTAACATTTGTGTTTGTTTCAGATAACTAATGTCATAAAAGTCAATAAAGGAACAAAAACATGGTGTATAGAAATGAACAACCAATACTAAGACTATAATTGTCAAAATTTTAGATACTATTTTGATTGTAAGGATTGGACTGAACTGGACAAAGAGAACTGAACTTGACAAGTATAAGAAAGACTGGATAGTACAAGTTTACTGTATTATGTTTAGTTTGTACAGTATAAAACAAAAAATTTATATTAAAAAATTAATTATTTATATTATAAAATAAACAATTTTTGTAATATTTAATAAAAATAACATTAATTAACTCAATTTTATAATATGGAGGGATATTTTTAAGAATGTAAACTATTCTTATTTTCTTATCTAATAAATTTCATTTTTGTTTTATGCTATAGGTAGAACAAAATTTGGACCTTTTATTCAGCTTATTACCCTGATTTTTGTCCAGTTACTAAACAAAGATACAAAATAAATATGGGATAAAATTTTTTACTCAATCCAATATCACAAAAATTGTATAACTAAATGCTATCTTAACTTTATTTTAGCCATGCTAATATTAGGGATAGGATAAATACCAAAATCTAGAGCTAAGCCCATGAAAGTAAAATGTGAACAGTTGATTCACTAGTATAGAACTTATTAATTTAGATCTAAAATAAAAAATGTTTTAAATATGATTTTATCATTTTGATTGATGGTGTTGACCAAACTAAGCAAAATGAACGTAAAATGTTGTTTTTCACAATACAGCTTAGTTCAACTGCTAGAACATGGGAAAGAGTTCAATTTATTATCCCATATAAATTAAAAATTTTGAATCGAATTGAACCATCTTGCTTTAAAGGGAACCAAAAAAAGGAAGGAAAAAATTTTCTGCTTGTGTCTTGAAGTTTTTGTTCAGACCCTTTTATTTTAGTTAATTTATTCTGGTTTATTTTTCATCTTAAATAGATTATTTTAACCTTAAAAACTCTAATATTTATACCTCTTAACATTAATGAGGAGTAAAAAGAAAAACAATTTAAATACAAACATAAATAGCTAAGGCCATTATAACCTAACGATATGAATACTGGTTACATCTTAATAGGATGAATTGAATTCAAATCTTTTCTTCCTGAAGTTATAACAATATTGTTGCCTAAAAATGAAATTAAAAAAAGAAAAGGAATATTAGTACAAACAAAAACCAAACTTCACTAAAGTTGGGTTACCTATAATATCGATATAGAAAAAGGATAAATACATCAAACATCTAAATACATTTTAAATTAAACGAGATTCACATATATAATTAGAATATTTCATGGCACACCTATTTAGTTCTCTCTTGCTAAAAAACAAAAAAAGTGTTATCAAATTATGAGTGCAACCCAGTTTGACTTAACCATTCTATAGAATCAATTCAATCCAACCCTTCATCCAATCTAATTTATCCCTTTAACCGTTACCCCTCTCATATGTTCGAGGCAACCACCCGGATTGAATTTGTTAACTCTAAGAAAAATATAACCGATATTGCAATACATAATTTTCATGAGAGAATGATGATTTGATTTTCCTGATGCAAAGACATTCATCATTTTTATGCATTATTTGATGTCACGTATCAGCGTCAATGTAAGACCCATAATAAGCTACCCAAAGCTTGACTTGTAAAATTTAAGACGATCGATTAAAGGATCTAATCAAACCTAAATTATCAAATAAAGTTAGAAATATTAGTAAAAGTGATCTCGTAAGTTCAAACTTAAGAAAATAAGTAGTAAAATAAAAGAATATAAAATTTCCAAAATTTAAGTATATAACTTATTATTTATCGAAAATGCGTAAAAATGCAATCCGATAATTAACGAATCATTAGAGATAAATTATATGCATACTAAAAATCATAAAATAACCTAAATAATATTTAGAAATATTTATTTGTATTATATATGAATTTACATGTAGGTAGAAATACACGTAATTACTTAAAATACGCGAAATGTGCTAAAATAATACTAAATAATTAAAAAAAATTCATAATTAATTAAGAAAAAATAAAGAAAAATCATAAAAAATAAGGAATAATCCAAATTTGGGTCGTGGCAGTTGGAGAAAATAAGAAAAAAATTATCCAATTAAATTAGAATAACATAAAAGGCAAATTGGAAAAAGACAAGGCAATTTGGAAAAAGACAAGGTAATTGTTTAATCAATTTAATACACAATAATTCCCTATGACCTCTATAAATACCCCAAATTTTTTAGAAGCTCATTTGATCAATTTGAAAACCTAGAAAATTACAGAGAGACAAAATTAAGAGGAAATTAGGGTTTTACAAAAATTTAGCAAAAATCTATACAGTTGAGGCTTCTAAGGAGAACCCAAACTCAACGAGCAACTGCAAGTGGACGGCCACGGCCATGGCCACCACCACCTCCACCACATGATGGTGGTAGCGCCCAGGTGGGCTGACACACCCATGGCCACCGACGGTGGTCGGAGCCACCAAAATCGGTAAGTTCGATTTCTAACTCGATTTTGTGTAATTTTATAAAAATAGTAAATATTTTTAGAAAATTATGAATCTTGTTATTCTACAATATTTTAGCATTTAGTTTTTATAAAAAATATTATTTTGATGAAAATATCTCCTGTGATATATGATCCTTAAGAAATCATACAAAACCGAGCATGTTTCGATTTAAAAATAAATGAACTTAGGAGTATAGTTTTAAGCCCAAAATTTTTGTGTACACTACTTAGTTGATATAAAACAATTCCACAAAGCCCTTTTTCAAAAATGAATTTTTGAAAATTTTAGATAATTTTTAGGCCTTAAAATGAGGCATAAAATGGTTAATTTAAGATTAATTAAGTAATTAAATGGGTAATTACTGATTTGATGTACAATTATATGTTTTAAGATGTTGAAATCTAATGAAGTATGATACTTGTAGCATTTAAGGTGTTAGATGTAATTATTAGGATAATTATGTAGTAAATAAGTAATAGAGAAATAGTACATTTTAAGTTAATTTGGTAATTTAGGGTAATTAGGTTCAAATCTAATTTGGGATGAATTTAGACATTTTGAAATATTAATTGATGTTGAGAGATAGTAATTAGAGTGATAGAAATATTATATGTGTATTATATACATAATAGGTGATAATACATAATATGTAATTATTGAAAATATAATAAATAGAAGATATTAGGATAAAAATTGATATTACATAAATAATAGGGATATATAATAAATCTGATAGAAAACTTAAATTTATATGAAGAATATAAAAAATTTCTCATATCGGGAGTAAATTCGATACACTAATAAGGATTTAAGTGTATCGAGTAGAATAAAATACTGACTAGAGGTAATTATGGTATTTAGGATATCTAGAAATAATGTGATTAATTTTACATTATGGGTTGAAACGTGTTTCTAGGGTTCGTGTATAAAACAGTACTTAAAAATCAAACTAGAATCTAATTTAGAAATCGATAAGGAAATTGAACCCAAACCTAGCCCCCAACCCATAATAATTGTAAAAGATTTGAGAACCTAGATAACTGGACATATTAAACCCTAAACAGAAAATAACAATAAGCATTATAGAATAAAACCAACCTATAATAGTTATATGAAAAACTGAAACCACGTTTATGTATTAGGGATAATCAGCAATAGCCTGAGCGAGTCAGACCTCGAGTTAGCAAGCAAGGAGTCTAGGTAAGTTGAGATTAATACGTTGCTGTATTTTGGAAGTTTGAGATTATACTTAGTTATGCTTATTAGATAGTTGATTGTGTGCACATGCTTGATTATGAGTGATGCTGTGATTCTGTTTGTTGTTTTAGCTTATATTGTATAAAATAATTAATCACCCTAAATTGAACTTAACAAAGATGACTTGTAAACATAAATTACACCTGCATAGCAACTTATTAGGGAAAACCTAAGATTCTCCAACCAAATACCGACCCATTCAAAAAAGATAGCATTGGATAGCATAATGGGTCCCTTCTTCATCTTTAGTCAAACTAAGTGACAGGTGTCACGCCCCGAAGCGGCAAAGTCGTAACAGCCCCGCCGTGTAAACCATCTTAAGATAGAAGTTGGCCTTACAACCGCTATCTTAGACCTGATTTACACAAGGCGTCCACGACTAAACCGCTTTGAAGTAAACAGTTTGTAATTTAAATAAATCATTTACCTAAGAAAGTGAGGAAATATATATATATATGCTATAATTTAGTTATTACAATTAAGTTTCCAATAATTCTCCGTAATATATTTCCTAGTTATTATATTATTCATAAATGAAAACTAATTCTAAAATAAAAAGTTAGACCTTAAAAATATATGTTTGATCTTCACATGTTTTTCCTCACTCCCCAGGATCCAGCAGTTGCTAGCTTTAGAGTAGTTGTTTGCCGCTTCTTAGCCAGCACCTGCACGACGTCTATAAGGATGTGAGCAACCACAGCTCAGTAAGTTAGGATGGAGGACTTAAAACTATACCATAAACACAATAGGGTTATCAATCAACTTATTAGGTACAATACATGTGCAAGCAAATGCCATCGCACGACTTTGTCCAGCCCGTTGTGAGATTAGAGAAATTGCGCCCGCTTTCATCCGAGTTGAGGAGTTACCATTAATGCAACAGCTCACGACCAAACCTAGGCTTGTGCAATGAAGACCTCGCTCCTCCCGCGACTACTTTCAAACTACTGACTTCACCCTCGCCGCGACCTCCTCACTTGTCACTTAGTTCGACTGAGGATAAAGAAGGGATCATTATGTAATCCTGCGCTATCCCTTTCAAAGGGGTCGGTATTTAGCCGGAGAATCCTAGGTTTCCCCTAATGGGTTGCCATGCGTGTCCAATTATGGTTACTGGTCGTATATTTGATTAAGTCCAGTTTAGAGTGATCAATCATTTCACACGAATCACACAATACAGGCCAGAACAACAAACAAAGTCATAACATCACTCATAATCAAGCACATACACACATCCAACTATCTAACAAGCACAACCAAGCATGATCTTAAGCCTCCAAAATACAACAATGTATTAATCCCAACTTACCTCGACTCTTCGCTCACTCACTCGAGGTCCGACTTGCTCAGGCCATCGCCGATCATCCCTATAACACAAACGTGGTTTTAGTTTTTTATATAACTATTATAGGTTCGTTTTATCCTATAACGCTTATTGTTATGTTTTGTTTTGTTTAGGATTTAATATACCTAATTATCTAGGTCTTAAGTCTTTTACAATTATTTTAGGTTTGGGGTTAGTTTCGGGTTCGGTTTCCGCATCGATTTCTGAATTAGGTTCTAGTTCGATTTCTAAGTATTGTTTTATACTCGAACCCTAGAAATTCGTTTCAACTCATAATATGAAATTAATCACATTACTTCCAATCTCCTAAATACCATCATTACTCCTAGTCAGTATTTTATTTTATTCGGTACACTTAAATCCTTATTAGTGTATCGAATTTACTCCTAATGTGAGAAATTTTTATATTTTTCATATAATTACATAAATTCAAGTTTCCTATCAGATTTATTGTATATTTTTATTATTATCATAATATCAATTTTTATTCAAATATTTTCTATTTATTATATTTCTAATAATTGTGTATTATGCACTATTACTTATTATGTACATAATACACATATAATATTTTTATCACTCTAATTACTATCTCCCAACATCAATTATCATTTCAAAATGCTTAAATTCATCTTAAATCAGATTTTACTACTAATTATCCTAATTTTGCAAAATTAACTTAAAATTTACTATTTTTCCCTATTACTATACTACATAATTAACTTAATAATTATATCTAACACCCTAAATACTACAAGTATCATACTCCATCAGATTTCAACATCCTAAAACATATACTTATTCACTAAATCAGTAATTAACCATTTAATTACTTTATTAACCCTAAATTACCCATTTTATGTCTCATTTTAAGGCCTAAAAATTATCTAAAAATTTTGAAAATTAATTTTTGAAAACGGGCTTCATATCATTATTCTATATCATCTAAGTAGTCTACACAAAAATTTCGGGTTCAAAAATACACTCCTAAGGTCATTTATTTCTAAACCGAAACATGCTCAGTTTTGCATGATTTCTTAAAGACCTTATATCATGAGACATATTTTCATCAAAATAATATTTTTCCTAAAAAATACATACAAAAATATTCCATAATAACAAAATTCATAATTTTATAAGAGTATTTACTATTTTTAACAAAATTACACAAAATCGGGCTAGAAATCGAACTCACCGATCTGGGTGGCTCCGGCCACCGTCGGCCGCCGTGGCCTTGTCTGCCGGTCTGGGCACTGCCACCACTGTATGGTGGTGGTGGCCGTCCACTCCCAGCTGCTTGTCTGGTGTGGGTTCCCTTTAAAGGCCCTAATTGCACAATTTTTCCTATTTTTTTTTTCTAAACCTAATTTTTCTCTCAATTTTCACCTCTCTCTATTTTTCTCACTCTCCAAACTGTCCAAATGAGCTCTGTGATTTTTTTCCCTATTTATAGAGCTTTGTGGTAATTAATGTGCATTAAATTGGATAAGATATTATCCAAATTCCTTAATTTTTGGCTTTTAAGTTGCCCTAATTTAATTGGCTGATTTTTTTTCTTATTTTTCCCAGCTGCCACGACCCAATTCTGGATCATTCCTTATTTTTCCTGATTTTTCTTGTTTTTTCCTTAATTAATTATGAATTTTCTTTAAGTATTTAGTATTATTTTAGCACATTTCGTGTATTTTAAGTAATTACGCGTATTTATACCTACATGTAAATTCATATATAGTACAAATAAATATTCCTAAATATTATTTAGGTCATTTTATGATTTTTAGTATACATATAATTTATCTCTAATAATTCGTTAATTATCGAAATGTATTTTACGCATTTTTGATAAATAACGAGTTATATATTTAAAATTTGAAATTTTTATAGTCTTTTATTTTATTACTTATTTTCTTAAATTCAAACTTACAGGATCATTTTTACTAATATTTTTAACTTTACTTATAATTTAAGCTTAATCAAATTTTTCAACCGATCGAAACCTCGAGTGACTAGTTATGGGGCTTACAACAGGTGAAGAGGTCACGACAAGGGTAAAGTCAATGGTTCGAAGGTAGTCGCGAGAGGAGAGGTATCTCCATTGCACAAGCTTGAGTTTAGTCGTAAGCTGTTGCATTAATGGCATCTCCTCAACTCGAATTAGAGCGAGCATAATTTCTCTAATCTTACGATGGGTCAGATGACGTTGTACAATGGCATTTGTATATTCATGCATTACATTTAACTAAATCGGGCGATAACCTTGTTTGTGTTGGTGGTATAGTTTTATATCCTTCATTCGAACTTACTGAACTGTGGTTGCTTACATCCCTATAGACGTCGTTGCAAGTGCTGGTTAAGAAGCGGCTTACAACTACTTTAAAGTAAGCAACTACTAGATCTTAGGGAGTGAAGAAAAACATTTGAAGAACAGACATATATTTTTAAGGTCTAAGCTTTTATTTTAGAATTTTTTATTTCTGAATAATGTATTAATTAGGAAATAGATTACGGTGAAGCATTGTAAACGTTAATTATAACAAGTGAATTCTAATGTGTGTGTGTATATATATATATATATATATATATATATATATATATATATTCTTACTTTCTTAGGCAAATGATTTATTTAAATTACGAATCGTTTACTTCAGAGTGGGTTAGTCGTAGACGCCTTGTGTAGATCAAATCTAAGATAGCGGTTGTAAGGTCAACTTCTATCTTAGAATGGTTTACATAGCAGAACTATTACAACTTTACCGTTTTAGGGCATGACAATCAAGACGTAGGTGTTTCGGGCCACATATCATATCTACTTCTTTAGATAGTGTTTTACTATTATGCAAATTTCAAGTGGGAATGACTGGTTCAATTTGCTTCATGGTCCTAAACATTACTAAGATGAAATTTTCAATTTAGTTTGACCATGCAAACCGATCCCCCCGAATAGAAACATGATCCAAGCTGAATACACCACCAAACTTTCAGTTTGGTTTGGTTTACGGTATCATGCCCCAAACTAGAAAATCGTAATAATCCCATCATGTAAACCAAAATAACATAAAAGCTAATCACTTTAGCTGTTAACGTAAGTATAACTTACACAAGGTGTTTTCCACTTCACTGCTTTGAGCCATCCAATTCTAAGTGTAATAAATATTAACTTGTTATGTAATTTTTCAAAATAGCTTCGAGAAATAATCTTATGGTTCAAATGATTGAGAAAATCAAGTTTTATAAATCATTTAGAGTACAAAATCTTAATTTCAACAAAAAGTTCTAAGAAATAAATTAATTTGAGAAGATAAAGCAATTAGTAAAGGATTTGTAAAAATTCACAAGTTTACAGAACATAATAGCAATATCAATAGTTGAAAACTAGAGGGTCATTAGTAAAGACCTTATTAATTTCTCTATAAGTTAGTGAAACTAACAAATAGATAAGAATTCAACTCATTAGTCTTGAATTTTACTCTCCAACCTTGTTCTCTAGTTTTTTAGAACTTAAAGTAGTATTGGTAAGTCTATTAGGAAACCTGCAANTCAACGGTCTGATCACTGGGAGGCCCTATATATACAAAATCTAATTTCAGTTTTCGTAATGGTTGCAAAAACATTAGGGTATATATATATAATATTATCATTTTCCTTATATAATAATATATAATTTCATCATATCAGTTGAGTTAAGTTATTAAGTATTAATAATGTACGTAATTATACTATTACGTATAATATATTATTCCGATTGTATCAAAATGTACTTTTAGTCATTTAAATCACGTTTCGATTAGGTAGAGTTATAATAGTACGTAAATCAGTAATATTGTAGGTATATAAGTTATATTATCTAGGTTTATCTGATTTTAGTAAAAATAGTATCGTTAGGCTCGTACAAACTTAACGATATGTCACGATACGTCTTACAAGTCTTAATTTTTAAAAATGACTTTTAATGGGTAATTCGAGTTTTTAACACAGTTATACGTATCTAATCAAATATTATTATACTATACATAATTTATGTTATTAAATCATATTTTACCTAATTTGTCAATATAACCTATAATATAGATATTATCTAACCCTAATACCTTTATAACGTATCCTGATTAATAAAATATTATTAAATATATTAAAAAATATAATTTTTATCCAATCTGATCAATACACAAATAGATAGTTTTTAATCAACTATTTATCATATTTTAACCTATTATTACTAGAATTGGGTATTGGTTCGTTATTTAAATTATTTTATTATATAAATTCATAATAAATAGCTCGGGTTACCAAATAATTCCCCGAAAATTTTTATAAACTCTTAAAAATATGTGGAATTCAACTAATATTTGGTTTCAAGTTTTCGATATATCGCCTATATATTTGAAATTACGATTTTACCCCTAAATTACACTTAATTACCTAAATATGATTCTTTTTGTACAAAATTATTTTCAACCTATCCTAACATCATTATACTTCATTAGAAATCAGTATAGGTCAATTTCACTATTTAGTTTCATAAATCCTATTTATTTAATATTTTCAACCTAATTTCAAGCTATTTTTAAGCCTAAAAATATAATAAATATTAAAAATATTCAAATGAAAATAGGGCTACATAGAAATTATCCATATATCATAAGTATCTTATACAAAAATTTTGAGCTACAAACCACATCATTTAGTGTATTTATTTTGAATTTCAAATTTCGGATGAATAGTACATTTGTTAAGCAAATACTTTAAATATTCCTAATTTTGTTAAAATAAATTTACGAAATGAAAGTACATCTAAAATAACCTAGAAATTAATTTTTTCATATTTTTCCTAATTAATTTAATATTTTTTCAAAAATAGAAAAAAAAATAGAGCAAAAGCTCGGAATCTGAGTTCTTCAAAGCTCCGACCACTATTGGCCGGAGAGGGGTTGTTGACCAGCCTAGTCAGTGGTGGCTCTACTAAGTGACAGTGGGGCTTCACGTTAGGTCATCAAATGGTCAGGGAACTGTTTTAGCTCGGTTCTTGCTCTATTTTTGTTCTAATTTTTTCTATTTTCCTTTGAATTTTTCTTATTTTTCCTTTTTATAATTTGGGTTCTTAAATGTATATTTGTTGTAGGGGAGTCTTATTTATAGTAATTAGGTTCGGTTGGATTTTTTTCTTAATTATTAAGTAATTTATTTTAATATTTTTCTTGAAAAACAAAAAGTATGAGATGGTAAATTATTAATGATTCACTTTTGAGTCATCATTTCCAGTTATTATTGAAGTGCCACGTGGATTCCAGCTGTTCCCACAGCATTTGGATAAGTTTTGGTTAAATTTTAGTGTAATTTTAGTAATATTTGAATAATTTAAGTATATTTAATTATTTTATTAATATACGTGTATATATATTATATATGTAACACATGTAATGAGTAATTATATGCATATAACCATGTTTCTAACATGTCTTTTATTTTTAAAATATTTTTCCTATTTAATGCTTATTATGTATAATTATATAATTTTATGTTAATTTATAAGTATATTTATTATATATACTGAGTATACTTATAAAAATACATATATATTCATATAGTATATTATACAATATTATTTTCTTTTATTTCCTAATTAACTTATTTCTAAGTCATCGTCGCATTCCGAGCTCAGTTTTAAGGATTTCGATCATTTTTACACTATATTAAATAATCATACTTCTATGGACAAAATTGGGATTTTGGGTAATTATTTTCAAAATCCAACTTTACCAAATCACTTCAACTAACTTTTCTATCTTAGTCATAAAGTTTGGATTCAATTAGATAACTTTTCCCCAAAACCCTAAATTTAGGTAAGGTTGCCCTAAATTCGACTTTATGAGACTTTAGGGTCTCATATGAAGCAAATTCTCACTATCTTCATTATATTCTTAATATTTTATTATATTTTTTACTTCCATGTGTACGAGGAATCCTCAATTAAGGTTATCATGTTTCTCGTAAGATTGTAACCTATTCGATTTACTTTCCTAAATGTCCTAGATCAATTATCGATCCTAATTATATAAAGACAGGGTTTTGTCATGATATTCAGATGTTCATGTCTTGATTATTAATTTATGGAATATTACAGTAAATACCCAAGATTTTTCAATGAACACTCTTTGCTATAGCTTCTAAGTGTTTGCATATCTATAATTATCCCAAATTCTCTCTATGAGTTACCTTCTAAGCCTAACCAACTCTAACTTCAACTTCTTAAGAGTTTGACCTCTCACTCAACTTCTGAGTCTCTCTTATTTTATCACATACTCATAAATTTGCCTTTAATTTAACTTATGAGTGAATATCTAATAAAACATTTACCCCCAACCTCCATTGAGTTATCTTTTCCCCAAGTTCAAGTTACATATAACTTATTAATTTATCCACTTCTACCCCAAACTCCAATCACAACAACTCATTAACACTTCATAGAACAGATCCTAACTTAATTACTTCTCAAAACTCAGATTTAACATATCATCACTCTCCAATTCAAATCCACAACTACCAAACTTCATTTATAAAGGCATTTCTTGGATACATGTAATTTATACTGTTAGGATTCACTTAAACAGCATTAATAGACAACAAATTACTCCAATAATCAACCTACTACACATTCTAAGTGAGGTCCTTAGGAAAAATATATTAACTAAGTATAAGGAAGTTTATATAAAAATTATGAGATCGAAGCTACGTTATTAGACTAATTTATTTCAATATCGAAAATCATCCAATTTCGTGGTTTTCTTAAGGACGTATATTATATTTATTAAATTTGTACAAAATAATATTTTTTATAAATTCTATACATAAAAAGATGTGGAAATAAATTTTTTTATAATTTTCTAGGTAATTTTTATATTTTTACAAATTTATGAAAATTCAGATGGATTTTAAACCCTCACCAGAACCGGCTACTTCAACCACTATTGACAACTACCTACTTGTTTGCTAGCCTAGTTGCTGTGTCCTCTATCATTTAGTAACAGTGATTAACTCCTAGATTCTCTCCACACTGGTGCACCACCAAACCTCAGTGTCACATACTGATTTTATTATTTTTCCTAATTTCAAATCCTTGATCCTCAAGTCCCTACACTATTTTTCTTAAACTTCACTTTTCATATTTGAATTTTCGAGAGGGATTTATGAATTTTATAAAGCTTAAGGATGATGAAAATAAGCTTTTATTTCTCTCTCTTCTAGGATTCCCACTTATATAGCATATAATTCCTATTTACTTGCCTAACACCTATACTACTCTTCCCACATGCCTGTTACATCTGAATCCCAACTGCCCATGTTGTTTGTAAGCGTTGTTCATGTTTTATAAATTTATTTAACTTAATTTAGCCTAAAATATAGTTTTTCGAGTATTTTAATTAATTACGGATTTATATTTATGCATAAAAATTACACAAAGTGTATATATATATACTCTACATGTTATTTTATATCACATAATATTTTTATTATATATATAATTTATCTCTAAAGATTTACTAGTTACTGAAATCTATTTTACATGGTTCGATGAATATTAAATAATATAATAAAATTATACTATTTCAATTATTTTATTATATTCTCAAGATTCGAATTTATGAGATTTTATTAACTAATGTCTCAAGCCTATTTATAAATTTTGAAATCATTCGAGTTAATTTTATTGATACCCTAAATTATTCGCTCGAAACAACCAAGTGGAAATTACGGGGCTCATACATAGTTGGATACATAGTCCAAACTCAGTAGCAAAAACATTTTGGTTTACTTTTATTACGTGCTTAAATCAAGAGGCAAATGTGAACTGTAAATTTAAACCTAATCCATGAGGTATGAATACTGGTCTTATCTTAATAGGACAAACCATATTTGAATCTTTCTTTCCCAAAGTTATAATGATATCGTTGGCCAAAAATGAAATTAAAAAAAAATTATTAGTACAAACAAAAATTTCACTAAAAGCGGGTTACCTATAATTTTGAAACAGAAAACGTACAGATACGCCAAACACTTAAATAAATTTTAAATCAATTGAGATTCGCATATATAATCAGAATATATCATGATACAAATAGTCATAAGAGGATGATTTGATTTTCCTGATGCAAAGGCATTCATCGTTTTTATGCCTTCATATCAGCATCAAGACAGATGTTTCAAGCCACATATCCACTTCTTCCCGGGTGGGAATGACTTTGGTTCAATTTGTTTCATGGTCCAAAATGAAGACTTTAAATTAAAGTTTTGCAACGAAAGCATCTAGTGTTTTGGTGGGATAGGGAGAGAGATTGTGATATCTCATAATTAAGTATTCCAAATAGATTGTAAAAGATCGTAATACTAATTTATAAAATCATGGTAATAAATATCATAACGAATGTGAACCGTAAATTTAAAACCTAAACCAAACAGGAATTGAGCAGAATCCCAAAAAGAGAGGAGAAGAAGGAAGAGGAGGGGAGGGGGGAAAGAAAACCAAAATTTCATGCTGGTTTGATTCATAGTTCAGTTCAGATTTGTGCTTGGTTACACAAAACAGAACACATATTTGAGAACAAGCACTCAGCAAGGGATTATGCTCAAAAGTGAAAGATTCCGAAGAACTGAAACTTGATATGAACAAATTGATCAAAATCTGAATAGAAGCTGCTCACGTATCAACTTTGCATGAGAAAATCTCTCGAGCAAGATTTAATTTCTCATACAATGATCTATAGGAAAAACAATACATGTTTTATAACGAATTATCTGAACTCTGGCTATGTTTCTAAAATTTCATACGCTCTCTTTTGAGGTTGAAGCTTTATCATCTTCTTTCTCTTGACTGACTGCTTTGGGTTGTTCGGTTGAGGAGTCCGATATGGAATCTGGTTCCTTTTTAAGTTCTGACTCAAACTCTTTAGCTGCCTGGAAGATTTTGAAAACAGCAACAGGTACTTAATTACTGCTTGGACTTACATACAGCTGTGAGAATCACAATATTTGCAAAATAAGATAATTCATGAAGCTTACTGTGACAAGTACCGGTGATTGCTGATGCATTCCAGGAATCAAATTAATTTAGGTTAAGCAAACTGAAACAACTAATAGATTCCACTTTATCGTTCCCCCAAGCTAAATTCTGCGACTTTCTGCATTTGGTTCAGCACTATGACTATTTGCGTCGAATATACCGCGGATATGAAGCCAAAAAAATGAATCCTATCCTGTTTCGATCTTATCTTAACTCACATCTTTTTGTATGACCGTCAATCCCTTACTCAGCTCGAGATGAGGATAAAGTTTTATCTATTCTGACTTTACATGGTCTTTTTCATATATACTCAAGGGAAGTTATCATGTACGTGAAATGGAATATCACCATCCATCCTATTGTTATCGCACTATATAAGATCAAAACAAAGCTGATCAAGATGAAGAAACAAATGGAGCAAAAAGAAGATAGACGATTGATGAGGTTAAAAGTGTGCTTTCCCATAAGAAGTTATAAGAGAACACTAGATGAAAGCAGGTATACTATACGCAGGATGAAATCAATTGAAAGGATGTTACTTCACATAGCTGCTGGATATAAGTCAAGAAAAAGGGCACAAAACAGACACTACGGTTCTTGTCTTATCATGGTCGCTCCACAGAATGAGATGGCACCATAATTTTCAATGCAAAGTATCCATGATCAAGCTACAGACATTCATCGGTGATGATTTCGACCATAGTTTTCAGGCCATAACTGATAGATGAAAGAAACTGAGCTCAGTACAGCAACAGCTCTACATGCAACTAATTCCTCTTTGGCAGTCAAATGAGTCTGTTAAGTGGAATTTTACCGATAAACTATATTGTTGTTTGACTCCATGGAGATAAAAAATTAAACAAAACCTTTTGCTAATATGCATTTAAGAGTTTCCAAATGCAGCTCCACCACCATGGGTTGACTAACCTCACAAGGACATAAATTGATGATCGACAGCAAAGACTAACTTCCAAAATCCAAAGTCATGAAAGAGTTGGATTTCTTCCATTAGGGAAGGCCTTGGCACAAGAGCTAAATTCACCCTCTGGTGACCTGCAGGTCACAGGTTCCAAACATGGAAGCAGCCTCTTTACAAAATGGAAGGATAAGGCTACAAATATAAGCACCGTACCTTCCCTTATATTGCACTAGCCAGGGAGCATTTTCCACACAGGGAGAGTTCTTTAGTCAGGTTTTTCTCGTTAATTTATGCCAACACTTCAGGTAGCTGCTTTTTTCCCTCCATGGAACTGTGCATTTGATGTCTGAATTGAATACATACCCTTGTTTAACAGCCACACTTTGCTTGCTAGAAACTTTCTACTTGTTATATTATTGGGTATGGGTAGTCTTTTTTATTTGATCTTTCACTAAGTCTCAAGGAGTTTTACTAGTAACAAGCCCAAAGAACAAACTTTACTTCAAGCACCAATTAGACCATTGCTCCCCACCACATCGTGATCTCTCTACGTAAGTATATGACTCCAAGTTCCCAAGGAAAGTTTTCTTGAAATAAAAATAACTTGTGCTAGATATTCAAATAAAGATGTTGGATGGGTCTAAGAGACTAAGCCGTTTTCAAGTTAAAAATAATTAAGCTAAATTTGGAAACCTTGCAAAAGAACTCAAATTGAAGCTCACTTTCAAAATCGCCAAGCACTATTGCAACCAAATTACCACCTTTTAGTAATAACCCCAAAGTCAAATGCCACTTCCACATAACCAAAAAAAACTCAATTGATCCACCCACCAACTCAATAAAAACATACAAATCCCTTAAATTTTCAAACTTGTACAACCATTAGATACCCAAAACCAAGATCCCTCATCAACCATATGAAATCACTCAGAACCTGCAAAACTGTTGAAAGTTTCTAACACTCAAGATCCTAAAGCTATGAACTTCAACTTCATTATGTTACAATTGAAAACTTAACTTCCACAACCAAATAAAAACTCACGTACATCGATTCAATCTCACAAACTCAACTCAACAGAGCCATGCTACAAGTACACAGTGCAAATAAGAGGAATGCCACTCTTCATGTCAAACTAGTGTAACCCAGATAATTTGCAAATGTATGTAAACTATAGTGACAAGTTCTGTCTACTTTATCATTTCCAACAATCATATCCCTGAAGATTAAATTTTCCAACTTTCAAAAAACCACACCTAAGAAACAAAACTCAATCAGGTCCATACAAAAGAATCAAAATCCCACTGAATCGAACTTCAATCCTCCAATAGACTTACCAACTCGAGGAACTTGCATCCCATAACCTTCAACTTTTACACTGTGTATGGATAAGTGGAAACCTATGGAAATCAAAGGAAATGGAAAGAAAATATGTGTTTGGTAACTCAAGAAAAAGAAGAAATGAGATAAATTAGACGGAAAGATTTCTGTTCTAAAAGTCTAAACTTTTCTCTTCAAATTTGGAGAAAAATTTATGGAAATGAGCAGAAATCTTATGAACTTACAAAAATACCCTTAAAACAAACATACTACTCATCTTTTTCTTTGATAAATCTATTGCCTTTATTCGCTTAGCTCTTCTCTCTCTTCTCTCTGTGGTCAAAATCTGGATTTCCTCTTTCTCTCCATGATTGGATTCTGCTGCATGTTACCACTCTTCTCTCTCTCATGGAAGTAGCCAAACATAGTGTTAAATTTGAACAACCATTTTATACCCGAAAAAACATCAACCGTGAGAAAATACCCAACACCTATTAACCTTTCAAAGTTTTCTTTTCTAACATCCAAAATCCTTAATGTATGAACTTGAGCTTCATGATCTTACAGATCAAATGTCAACTTCCAGAATCAAATATGAGACAAATAAGTCAATTGAAATCCATTGACCCACATCTAAAAACATAGAGACGCTACAGAAGAGATATCCATGAAGAATGGAACTTTTCCTGACGAAATAGCATCGTACAGACACTTAGCGACAAGTTCATGAAAAATATCCTGACAAACGCCATATTTTTTTAACATTCTCCCCCTAATAATACCCCAGAACATTAGAAATCCTAAAGTTACAAACTTAAACTACATTATCTTTAGACTGTTTGTCAATTCAATTCTACAACCCCAACTCAATAAGCATATCCCAGAATCTTAAATTCACGAATATCCAAATCAACCATGTAAAAAAGTAACACTGAATATATCATCTTCCACACAAATTCACACCAGCCATATAAAAGGAACCTTATATTTTTCCAACTTTCACGAAAATAAGCAGAAAGCAATATACAAGAAAAAGAATCAAAACCCCACTGACCTGTTGAAAACTTTTAACAGTTTTCCCAATGCTCCTACCAACTTCAGGCAACTTCTTAGGACCAAAAACCAAAGCAGCAACACCAGCAATGACAACAAGTTCCGGCACACCAAGACCAAACAAAGCATTACAAGTCAAACCCTTTCTGGGTCTCTGAGTCCTGCAGGGACCGAAACAGCAACAACTACCACTACAACATCTAGACGTTTTGGTTTTGAGAGATAAGAGAGAAGTAGGATTGTTGATGGATGTGAAGGAAGATAAGGAGATAGAAGAGGGTGGTACAGGTGGTCTGGGTGAGGAAGAAGAGAGAGGAAGAAGAGTTAAGGAAGAGGAGATTGAGATCTCCATAAAGATGAGATTTTGGGAGGTTTTTTGTTATGGGGTTTTGTTGATTTTGTGCGTTGGAAGTTTGGGTTTTGATGGATCGAGGAAG
The DNA here is from genome assembly GCA_024138015.1 of Lumnitzera littorea. NCBI lineage: Eukaryota > Viridiplantae > Streptophyta > Magnoliopsida > Myrtales > Combretaceae > Lumnitzera > Lumnitzera littorea. The sequence goes on along the minus strand of JAMXBB010000001.1, from coordinate 155,349,817 downwards.
AGCAAGAAGAAGATAACACGGTGGCTGGGATTCAGATTAGGTGGGGACTTAGAGGAAGTTCGTGTTTTGGCTACTTCCTGCACAACTTTGGCAGTTTGGCTGCTGCTGCGCATTTTGGACCTTTTCCTTTTTCTTTTTTTTTTTATCTTCTTCTAAAACAGAAATCGGAAATGGGCACATTTCCCGGATATGTACGAGCAAATTTGAAAATTCAAATGAAAATTGGAATTTGGTCTTCGAAATTATCCATAGAATTATAACGCTTGTATATGTATTAGCTATCGATATATTCACCTTATGTGTACAAAAATTAATTTTGTTTTCATATCTAATAAAAGGAAAAGAAATATATTTATTTTAAACTTATAATAAAATATTTTCTATTTATCATTATAAATTTTATTTTTAATATATCTATAAAATTTATAATAACTTTTTTTTCAAAAATTATAGTATAATAGAAGAAATCATCAAAATCATAAACAAAGTGGCCTTATTAAAA
>JAMXBB010000001.1:155151536-155347195 GCA_024138015.1 Lumnitzera littorea | reverse complement strand
TGTGAAGGAAGATAAGGAGATAGAAGAGGGTGGTACAGGTGGTCTGGGTGAGGAAGAAGAGAGAGGAAGAAGAGTTAAGGAAGAGGAGATTGAGATCTCCATAAAGATGAGATTTTGGGAGGTTTTTTGTTATGGGGTTTTGTTGATTTTGTGCGTTGGAAGTTTGGGTTTTGATGGATCGAGGAAGAGCAAGAAGAAGATAACACGGTGGCTGGGATTCAGATTAGGTGGGGACTTAGAGGAAGTTCGTGTTTTGGCTACTTCCTGCACAACTTTGGCAGTTTGGCTGCTGCTGCGCATTTTGGACCTTTTCCTTTTTCTTTTTTTTTTTATCTTCTTCTAAAACAGAAATCGGAAATGGGCACATTTCCCGGATATGTACGAGCAAATTTGAAAATTCAAATGAAAATTGGAATTTGGTCTTCGAAATTATCCATAGAATTATAACGCTTGTATATGTATTAGCTATCGATATATTCACCTTATGTGTACAAAAATTAATTTTGTTTTCATATCTAATAAAAGGAAAAGAAATATATTTATTTTAAACTTATAATAAAATATTTTCTATTTATCATTATAAATTTTATTTTTAATATATCTATAAAATTTATAATAACTTTTTTTTCAAAAATTATAGTATAATAGAAGAAATCATCAAAATCATAAACAAAGTGGCCTTATTAAAAATTGTGAAAAGAAAGAAATAAGAAAGTGGGAGAAAAAAAAGTGAAATGCAGTTTCAAAGAGTAAGAGAGAAATTGGGTATGGAGATTAAAAAAATAATAATATTTAAAATATATTGTATATTAATGAATTGATAGATACATCTAATTTTATATTTTTAACAATTTAATTTAGTGTTAGTTTTATTATTATTATATATATAGATTGAAGATTAAATTGTAATATAAGGAAATGACGATTACTTAAGCCCCAAAAGACTTTAATAATATAAATATAATAAAAAAAATCATCTTTCATAATAATATTGTGTAATTACTATTTTTCATTTTTGAAATAGCAATATTCATGTTGTGTTTATGTATAACAGTAAAAGGCAAGAAACTAATTTAATAATTTACTAAATTATTATTTCCCAATTTGTATGTCACGTTAATAAAACAAAATAGAATTGTAATTTTGAATTCTATTCCCATTTTCCATAAATAGAAATACATTTTCCATAAATAGAATGGTAATTTCATATAATCGATGATTTCAACTAAAAGAAGAATTGATCACAATTCCATTTGTACTTCATTAATTATAATTAATTAAAATTACTTTTATAATCTTAAAAGAAATTATAACATGCAATAAATAAGAATATTTTTTATAAATAATTTTATTTAAATATTTAATATCATTTCATTTCATGGTCATCTCCAAATATAGAATAGGATTTCTCACTCTAGTTCTCATTCCATTTCAATCAATTTCATTCTACTCTATTTTAGACCATTCTTTCATACCAAATGTGACATAATTATTTTTTTTATACTGAAGTTTTCTGAATTTTCATATTTATTATTTCCACGCTAGTTAAATTTGAATTTTCTTATTTCTTGCAAGCATTGCAATATCATTTTCCTATTAGTTATGCAATGTTTCTTTAAAAGATGTTTCCATACGATTATGCACAAGTTTTCATTTATGAAAGTTATATTAATTATTCTTCATATATTATGTAAAATGATTGATGGTACATCAATTGATATTCCTTTTACTTTGAATAATTTTAAGGTAATTACTGATGTGCAAATCACTGGTAGGGGGTCATCTAATGATCCGATCATTGTGTACGATGGTAGACCTATAAGAAACCCCTTATGGCAAGGTTCGTAGATACCTAAACTAACAAGGAAGGAAGAGAGGGTCTTGTATGTTTGGCAGGAAGGATGCTAATAGTTTAAAGTTTGGATCCTTGTACCTTTAACTCCATGGCTTATTTATAAGGCTCTGAAACTTACCTGTCTTGGATACGTAATAAGTCAGGTTAGGGTAGGTTCGTACGTAGTTAATATAAGGAGGTAAGCATAGTATAGAAGAGAATAAAGCTACCTTGCTAATTAATGGACATTACGAACAGTGGTTGTCACATCTGAAGTGTAGGCAAATGGCACATCTAATGGCTAGGTACAAAGGTTATACCATGGATGTCAAGCAGCACTTAACAAGGAGAGAGAAAGAGGTAGAGCAGCACAAGCAATGTAAGCTTCAAGCCATGTCCCAAGCGCTTGGTGTATGCTCAATGGGTCAGCGTCGAATCTATGTGTCGAACTTATATCTAGCTGGCCTGAGGTATCATGCTTACTAAAGATGCTAGCAAGAGCTTTCAAGGACCTAGAGGCATTGGAACGAGGGAGTACTCGATGGTAAGCCCAAGGAGAATGTTTTGATGCTGTGTCAACCCCTTAAGGGACTCCATTATGCATGGTCCGAGGAGGTGTGCTTGGGTGATCTAAGTAGGTTGTATCCAAGTAGTTAAAGGTATTGGGCTTAGATCTTTAGAGCCTAGACTTAGAAGGATGTATCAACAGTAATGTTTGGTTGTTATTACTTGCGAGTATCACTATATCATTTTCTTATTAGTTGTGCAATGTTTCCTTAAAAGATGTTTCCATGTGAATTTACACTTCATTTATGAAAGCTATATTAAATATTCTTCATATATTATGTTATATGATTGTTTGATACATCAATTGATATGGAAATTCAATCCCTTTTGCTTCATCTAATTTTACTTTCTTTATGATCATATTGGTTATAAACATTACTCTTTCATTGAAAAAGAATGGATTTGATTACTACTATGCTATGTTGTTAAAATTGCAATTATACTATTCCTTTAATGTGTAAAATCAGTATAATTATATAGAATGATACAAAATTGATAAAATCGTAAGCTTGCATAATTATAAATTAAAATTTATAATTCTATCAAAAGTTTACAACTAAATGATTTTATATTCGTTTTAGTTAAGAAAAACAATATAACATCGTAAATTCGTACACTCATATAGTTAATTTGCAATTTTAACAACTATATGCAATTTTCCATATTAATTGTATAGAGTTAGCCAAAGTGCCACAATTTTTCATAAGTTAAATGCTTCATGTATCATTGTATCATATTATTCTAAAGTTAAATTGATAATATCCCTTGGTAATTTTTTTTAAGCCAACTGCCACGTTAACTTTTCGGGCAGAGGAGATTCAAATCAAGTTTATCCTATTGGAAGATCAATTTTCATACTACTTACTTACAACAAGAAATTTGTGTGTTTACCATCAAAATTAATAAATATTATACAAATATAAATTAAATAAAAATATTACCAAAATACTATTATTATGTCCATCTTAAATATGCAACATAGCTATTTGTACTAATATCGTATTTTTAAAATGTTACACTAGTAAAATACTTATGTTGCAATATTATTGTATTTATATCTATGTCGCAACTTGAAAATGTGACATAAATACATTATATAAATGTTAATGTCATGTCTTAGAATAAATAATAATATAATATCTTCAAGATATAACGTAATAATGGTATTTTAGTAATTTTTTTATATAATTTAAAATCATATAATTTTTTTCAAAATCAATAGACATGTATTGCACCCAGTTTACAATGGCTTTGGCTCCTTGATATAAGATCAATAGAGTGTGAACATGCTTATCGCTTTTATCTATTTCTACTTTCTATATACCTTTTCTTTAAACAATATGTTTGATAAATTTTTTTGTTTTGTTTTATTTATGGTTTTTATTCAACGATAGAATATAAAATAAGTGTATGCCGTGAAATGTTTTCCCTTTAACATATTTATTTTTTTGGTATATGCGGATGTATTATCAACCGTCTACGTGAACATATTATTCATATGATTTAACAAAAAAGTAAAAAGGAAAAAAGGTTGTAGGGAAAGAAAATAAAATAAGACAACTAAACCATAAAATAGTACATCTAAGTTGATAATCTATATAGATGCAATTGAGGTAGATTTAGGGTGAGTTTTGTGAAATCTAAACCCATCTTTATAGGGATAATCTATAAAGATGCAATCGGAGTAGATTTGGGGTGAGTTTTGTGCAATTCGAACCCATCTTTATAAGGTTTGGCGTTTTCCAAAATCCTATAAGATTTTACTCTCTATTCTTAAAACTCAATCCTATAGGATTCTTAATTTTATAGGAGTGGGTTTTTATAGGGTTCTATAGACCTTATAGAGGTGGATTTTTATAAAATTTAGATGGGATTAAGGAGATAATAGAAGATAAAGAAGTTAAGTAGAATTAGAATTATATTTACTAACTTACACAATAATAAAATTTAAGAATCAAATGTATTGCATATTGTAAAATTTATAAAAGGTATACATTTTACATAAATTAAGAGCAAATATTTTTATTAATATATACTTTTTTTATCGGATCAGGTTTCCCATCTTGTTTTCTTGTAATCTCAAAACCCGATCCTAAACCTTATAGAGTTTTTATCAAATTCAACAGATTAGGTGCACTTTAATAACTTGCCTAATAACATCCCTGGTATTCTTTGAATGATGACTAGTATTCAGGTCAATTAGTGGGGGGAAGTCATGAGAAAAACCTGTTTATTGCAAATGTTTTAAAATGAAAAAATTGTAAACTTATGCAACATTAAGTAAAGGTCAACCCACTCTTATTTAGAGGAACTTATCTTTAAATTGAGATATGATCATTTTCTATTAATAAAAATAATAGTAATTGTTTACAAAGTACTCTAGACATGGGTCCCTTAGACTCGATCGAATCCGACACGTCTCGTAGCCTAGGGTTCACCCTTGTGGGCTTAAGCCTTAGGTCTAAATAGACTAAGCCTAATAAGCCCTGCAACGGTTAGAATGAATAAGATAAAAATGAAACGGTTACGTCCTAAATAAGTAGGACACGTCGGGCATAACGACCCAACTCTTCTATACTTGCGAGAGAAGATCTCTCTCCATCAATTGACCTCCAATTGCCGGCTCCACTCTGGCAAGAACTTTGAGATGACATTTAACACCGTCTATGGGAATTTGAATTCCTATACTTGAAACCTCAAACAAATTAAACACATACCCTACGAGCAGTCCTTTTGACATCATGTCTCAACTCAACGAGCAAGAAAATCAATAGTTGGTAAACAACCAACCTGAGGGCAATCAACCCTTACTAAGGGATGTGTTAGAGGAGCGCTTGGAATGCTTAGCTGAAGAATATGTTGCATAGAACAGGGTGCTCCGCACTTGTCTAAGTGAAGCAAAGTGGCACAATGCACAAACTTACCACTCCGAAACTTTAGATGCTCGCACTAGGCGAAATAACATCTAGCAACAGCAACAAAATGGAAGGGATTAGCAACCTGATCTACCATTGCATCAATAGCCAGCAAGGTCTGCAGTTATCCGTGACCAAGCTCTAGCTAGCAGTAAATAGGAAGTCGACTCGCAAGGAGTGCAGGCTCATTTGACTGCACGACAAGCTCACTCAATAAACGATGCCGACCTGAACGAGCTCGTGCTATGGTAAGGCAATTCTCTAAGTAGCAGGGAAGAAAACTTGCTAACGACGCTGAGCTGGTCACCAGTAATATGACCCCCTTCACTAGGGGTATCCGGGATGAAGTGTTGTCCCCTAACAGCAAACTTTCGTCCCTGGACCAGTATAATGGCATAGGCGACCTTGATGACCATCTTCTCCACTTCCATACCCTCATAAACCTTCACGTTTATGGGGATACTATAATGTGCAAGGCCTTCTCAAGTACTCTAAGAAAAGCAGCTTAGACATGGTTTAACCACTTTCCTAACAATTCTATCAACTTCTTTGATGAGTTGGTATAGAGGTTCAGCCTCAATTTCAAGGCTAGTAAGCCCCTATCTAAGGACACATCGTCCTTGTACCTAGTAAGGCAGAGTGAAGGCAAGTCCCTACTTGACCATGTAGCCTAGTTCAACAACGCTGTAGTCAAGATCCCTTAGTTGGATGAAGGAGTCGCTGTCCATACCGCTTAGCTCGGCATCCGACCCCTAGGAGACTTCTTTCGATTGCTTATGAAGAGCAAGCCAAAGACCTTGGTCAACTTCTGGAACAAAGCCCAAAAGAACATAAACTAGGAAGATAATATTCATGCCAAGCACAATGCTGACTAAGAAAGGTTAGGTAGAAAGCAAGACAAAGAAAAATTATCTATAATAGATCACTTTAGCAGTAGGATGCTGAGTAGACCAGAGGGGGAGAGCTTTAGGAAGAAGAAGTGTTGAGCAAAGCGTGACTTGCTCCCCCCTCCCATTTACACCCAATACATGCCCTTGAATAGGCTTATTGCTCAGGTTTATTCCGAAGTGAAGTATCAAAACTTGCTCTAGAAGCCACAAAAATGTGAGGGAACCCTAATTGTCTGAACTCTGACCAATATTGTCAATTTCGCAATGACTATGGCTACACCATCGAAGAGTGCTTCCAGTTGAAGAATGTCGCCGAATACGCCATTCAACGCGGCTTCTTCAACGAATATGTGGCTCATTGGAGGAACAACAACCATTTAGACGATGATGGAGATAGGGCTCCTTGGAGGCAACGGATTGAGGATGCCTATGTAGAGCAAAATAATAACCGCTGCAATGATCGCACACCCCAATGGTGTTATTAACGTGATCATGGGGGCACTGTACTCTGAGAGGCGGCCAAGCACTAGTAGCTCGATTAACGCTCTATCAAAGGTGCTGGCCGTAAGGGAGAAGAGACAGAAGTTAGACACTTCTATTTCCTTCTCCAACGAGGACCTTAAAGGGGTTAATATACCCCATCAAGATGCCCTAGTGATAGAGGTGAGTATCTCAAAATTTGAGGTCCTAAAGATTATGGTAGACATTGGCGGTTCCACTGACATACTCTTTCTCCATACATATGAGAGGATGAGGAAGAAGCTGCTAGTAAAGATGAAGCCATACCACCACAATCTGATCGGCTCCAATGGAAGTATGGTCCGAGCTAAGAGCATCATCACATTAGACGTAGAACTTGGTGATGACGACCATGTGGCACAATGACCTATAGAGTTCGTTGTGATCAATTACCCCTCCCCTTACAACGTGCTCTTGGGAAGATCAAGCTTAAACGCATTTGGGGTGATCACATCTTCCCTGCATTTGTAGGCTAAATTCTCAACCCTAATTAGGGTAGGAATATGCAGATGTGATTAGAAACTCTCACGAGAGCTATATGTTAGGGAGGCCAAAAGAGATGGCATCTTCGCCCTACAAACAGGCCTGTAGGAGAGGTTAGCTGAGAGGGTCGAGCTTGGAGAAAAAATAGAAGACGTTTAGATAGGGACCTCACTTGAGCAGACCGCGAAAGTCGGGATTGAGACTCCAGCCAAAGTGAAGGACAAAATCATTATCCTCCTACAGGCAAATTTTGATAAGTTGGCTTGGTCGGCATCGGACATGCCTAGAATTTCCCTCAACCTGGTGACCCACAACCTTAACATTGACACTACGATATACCTATCAAATAGAAAAAGAGGCATTTTGCTCTAGAACGGCAGGCCGCAATCGAAGAGTAAGTGTAGAAGCTGCTTAAAGCTGACTTTGTGAGGGAGGAAAAGCACTCGATGTGGCTGGCGAATGTGGTACTGCTTAAGAAGAAGAATAGGAAGTGGCATATGTGTATCTATTATACCGACCTCAATAAAACCTACCCTAAAGATTGTTTCCTCCTCCTTAGGATAGATCAGCTTGTCGATTCTACATCAAGATATGCCCTACTAAGCTTTATGGATGCCTTCTTGAGGTATAACCAGGTCAAAATGGACCCGAAGGATGAAGTCCATACCTCCTTCGTCGTCGATTACGTTGTATATTGCTATACTGTAACACCATTCGGATTAAAAGACATTAGGGCCACATACCAGCGAATGGTGACAAAATTGTTCAAGCTTCAAATTGGGCATAATATAGAGGTGTACATCGATGACATAATCATCAAGAGCCAAAGGCCAGTTGATCATGTCAAGGATCTTTAGGAAGCCTTCAACCAAATGCACACATATGACATAAAGTTGAACCTATAAAAGTGCGTCTTCAGCGTAGCATTTAGCAAGTTCCTCGGCTTTCTAGTAACACAGAGAGGTATCAATGCCAACCTTAAGAAGATCACAGCCATCAATGGAATGAAGCCTCTAACCTCAGTCCGATACGTACAGAAGCTCACTGGCATGGTGGCTGCCTTGACTAGATTTATCTCGAAGAATGTTGATAGATGTGCTGAGTTCTTTAAAACCTTAAAAAATCCCAAAGGGTTTTGAATGGACTCTGAAGTATGCCACCGCCTTTCAACAGCTCCAGGAATTCCTTACTCATCCATCTGTCCTCTCCAGGCTTATCCAAGGGGAGGACCTATTCTTATACCTGGCCGTAAGTGACTAGGCACTCTCTTTTATACTTTGTACTGGTCAAAGCAAAGGAAAGAGAACATGGGCTAGTATATTTTATCCACCACGGGAGATAGAGGTGCAGGTCTTATTTTAACCGGTCCGCATAAGGTTGCCATTTGCTACGCCCTCAAGTTTGAATTCGAATCCAGTAACAACGATTCCAAATAGAGACTCTTATCATTAGTCTCAAGCTAGCCAAGGAGATCAGTGCCAAGTAGTTGTGGATCTTTTTGGACTTCATGCTAGTCGTTCAGTAAGTCCGAGGTGAATACGAGGTTAGAGATAACACTATGGCAAGGTATCTCAAGAAAGTGAAGAGCCTCCTAGCAGAGTTCCCTTCATGGGACATCAAGAAGATCCCTCGATTGGAGAATTTCACAGCAAACTAGCTATCCAAGCTTGCTTCCACTAGCATACAGAAGCCCGAGGTGAAGGATAGCAAGATCTTCATAGAGTATCTGCTGAAATAAAGCATAACTTCGAGTTCAGCTGAAGTTTTGGAACTAACTGTAGCAATACCAAAGCTGAGCTGGATGGATCCTATTCAGAGTTATTTAAAGCAGGGTACGTTGTCGAAAGACAGGAAAGAGGCAAAGAAGCTCTAACACCATGCCACCAATTACATGCTAATTGGCAGCGTCTTGTATCACAGGGGAGTCAGCCTCCCCCTGCTTTAATGCCTTTGAGAAGAGGAAGGGTTACGCGTCATGGAAGAGCTGCATGCTAGAGTGTACAATAATCACATTCAGTCTTAAACCCTCTACCTACGGGCACTATGGTTCGAGGGGCCCACCATGAGGCAAGACATAAAGGCCATACCCTAGAAGTGCTTATAGTGTTAGAAGTACGCCCCAATCGATCACATGCTTAACACTGGTTGTAGCTTAATAGTGCCTACATAGCCATTCGCATAATGGGGGATTGATATCCTTAGCACCTTCCCGATAGCTTCAAGTGGACAATGGTTTACAATTGTTGCTGTTGATTATTTCACGAAGTAGGTGAAGGCCAAAGCAGTGGCCAAAATCATGAAGAGAAGTGTTGAATCTTATGTAAGAAACAACATTCTCTCTCGATTCGGAGTCCCCTATGCCCTCATCACGAACAACAGTTCAATAACCTTAAGTTTAGGGAGTTCTGCACTAAGCACTATATTACCCCACAATTCACTTATGTTGCCCATCCCCAATCAAATGAACAAGTTGAGGCAACCAATCGGGTAATTTTGGATAGCTTGAAGAAGTGCATGGTCGATCTTAGGACGCTTGGGTCAACGAACTACCCAACATCTTATGGGGGTACAAGACTACCCACCGTACTTTTACAAGCAAGACCTCCTTCTGCCTTGCTTTCAGGTCGGAAGCGGTCCTCCTAATCGAACTTGAGCTCCTTAATATCTAGACTCGAAGTTTCAATGCCGCCCTTAACGACTTACTGTTACAAGCGAGCATTAACACCATTGACGAAATCAGAGACCTTGCTACTACTAGGGTAACTACATACCAACATCGAGTCACTTGGTATTATGATTAGAAAGTCAAACACAAGGAGTTCAAGGTTGGTGACCTAGTGTGCCAAAAACTAGAATCTACAGGTTCACACCAAGGGCAGGGCAAATTAGCCCCTAATTAGGAAGACCTGATCAGAGTCAGAAAGAAATTAGGTAATAGAGCATACAGGCTGGAAAGGTTGAATGGCAAGCTCATCCCATGTACATAGAATACCGATAATCTCAGGCTTTATTTTGATTAGAATTCCAATATGTACAATTTTTTCTTTCCATTGTGACGAAATAAAAGTTGTTTCACAATTGATTGTCCACTTCTCTCTCTCGCTCCCTTTCTTTTTGTTGCCATTCGAGCCTTTGAATAGGCAAATGGATGCTCTACTAAACAAGTTGGAATGATACCGACTTAACCTTGGCAAAGAGAAACACCCCTTACACAAAGGAACTCCCCCACACAGGGCAAGTTTGAACACCATCAACCTGACCCATTTAGGGTAACCTCGGTAAGGGAAAACATCCCTTACACGGAAGAACTCCCCCATATTGAGTAGGTCAAAACGCTACTGACCTGACCCCCTCCCCCTTTAAGGTAACCTCAACAAAGGGAAACACCTTTGCATAAAGGAACTCCCCTAACAATTAACCTCAACAAGGGTCAACTCCCCTTGCATAGAGGAATTCTCAAGCAAATACTCAAAAGATGAACAAAAAATAAGATAGGACATTTCAAAAACATTTGACTATTCATTCATCGATTGTTTAATTATACAGTAAAGGCTAGCATCTTAGCTTGACTTACATCAATTTGAAAAAAGAAAAAAAAAGAGAAGTCTGTTATCTCTTAAGATCAACTAACTCCAATAATTTAGAAAAGTCCAAGGCATCGATTTGTTTGGAACGCTGATTTGTTGGCACTTTAATTGACAGGCCTTAGCTTAGAACGGAGCATGAGGCATGCGAACCAGGAGTAGCTGGAAGATCGCCCCCTAGATGGATTATCTTGAGGAGCTTCTTCGAAGGCGAGCTCCTAGTAGGCTTCTAGAGTAGAAGCGGAAGTAAATGCGCCTTACCTGGCCTAGTAGTAGAGGGAGTGCCAACATCATCGATAGCCGCCTGGGTAGACTCCTTTTCCTATGTCAGGGCTTCCCTCTTCTCATTAAATGTCGAGGAGTCCAAGAAGTCAAGGAAGCTGAGATCCAGGTCCGGATAATGGGAGAGAACCTCTCTCCAAGTGTAGTGGGTGGAGTCAGTGATCAAGTCTTCCAGCTCTTCTAACTCCTCGATCATCTTATAGTTGGTGACCACCTTCTTTGCGGCAGCGTCATTAAGGACCTCCCTACTCTCCATCTTAGAAACAATTTCTTCCATCTTCAAAACCCTATCTCGTAGCTCCTCAACCTGCTACTCCAAACTAACCTTTAAACTGGCTAGCTCCAGCGAAGTGGCCTTAATGCCCTCGTATTCGGATGCCTTCATTGCTAGCTTGGTTTGCAGCCTGGCCATAGACACCTTCAGCTTAACATTTTCTTTCTCAAGTCGAGCTCGAGTCTTACCCTCCTCATCCAGCCTCTGAGAGAGGTGAGCCTTTGTCTTTTGCTCATTCTCCAGCCGAGCTTTCAAGTCGCTGGCCTTCTTAGCTTCCTTCTCAGCGTGCCCTTCTCCCGCTTTGTGTCCTTGAGCTTCACCTTAAGCCCCGCCACCTACACAATAAAGTAGTACGAGCGCCTATTAGTCTTAGTGAATTTTTTCAAGTATCTCTTACTAGAAGTCTTTGCTCCAGTAGGTACTTCTCGTACTAACGCAATCACCTCCTAAAAGCCTTTTACCTCTTTTTAGGCAACATCGGATTTGTTCAGTTAAAGTAGCACCTGGTTGTGGTATCATAAATTGAAAACGAAGCCCACCATTAATATAACGACACATAAAAGCACAAAAACATAGGAGCAATGAAAATTTACCTACTATATTAGCATGCTCAAGTGGCTCGCTATCTATATGGGGTCGTCCTTACCTTCCTAGGAGAACCCATTTGAGGATAGCCTAGTTGCCAGAGGTGTAAGACCCCATCGAAGCCCAGTAGCTAAGTGTCCAGTGCCGCAAAGTTAGATCGTTGGCAGGGACCTCTTACTTCAACCTGAGGAGCTTCCCTTAGACCTTCTTCATTTCTAACTTGGGGGCTCCCTTCAATAGCTCCTCATCCTAGGAAGTGTATGATAGTTCCAAGAATGAGTTCGACCTAATCCCCATCAACCTGAAATTGTTGAAGACTTCAAAAAAAGCATCTCCCATGTCGTCAACGCTCTAATAGGGATGAGCTATGGGCTACTCATTCCACTTCCCCTTGCTTAAAGGTGCCTTTGCTAGGGGCCATTACTTCTTCGCTCCAAGACTTGGCTCCCCGATCGTCTTAAGAGCCTTGCGTTTCTGGCTAGTAGCTTAAGGAAGGATGACCCCTTATTCAATCTCTTCCTCCTTTGCCTTTAGAGGGGAAAGCATTTGCACATCAAGCTCCTCTGATTCGGTACCTTCATTGCCCACAACAATGGGCTCGGTAGAAGGGGCGAGGGTAAGAGCAAGCAGAGCCACACCCAAGGGCTCTATATCTACGAGCTCGTCCCGGATGCCGAAGGGAATCCCTTGAGGTATAGACTTCAGCCATGCCTTGTTAGTCTCCCCAGGCCCCGACTATGGCCTTACTGCCTTTGCCTTTGGCAGGTTTCCCTTAGTTCGTGCCTAGCGCCAGCTCGTTAGGTCATCTACAGAGGAACGAGGCACCTTCGAGGCTAAATTTTTGCCTACAAGAAACCCAATCAAAATTTAGAAAAGGAAAACAAGAACAAAATAAAAGAAACTACAAATATCATTCACAAAACACTGCTATGACCGGCATGGCCAATGGAGTTCTCCCATCCTATAGGGGCCGAAGGAAGCACCTTAATGCTAACACAACTTGATTAGGTACCGGAGATACTTGTACCTTCGGCCCATTTTTTAACTACAACTTTCTTCATACTGGGGAAGAGCTTAGAGATTGGGTACCAGAAATACCTCTTCATGGTCTTCGCAGCATTGATCTCCTAGCAGTTTCTTAACTCCATAAAGGTCAGGATCTCTTAAGCGGCCTCGACATCATTGGGCCAAGCCCCTTCTCATCTCCGATACAGACCATCCTGGGCCATCGAGTCCAAAAGTCTACCTCTTCAGGTAGTTTAACCACCACATACTCATCTTACTAATCCTTAACCAAATCTATAAGGCCATAGAATAGCTTCTTTCTTAGGTGCGACTAGAGGTAAGGCCATCCCTCGACGCTCTTCTACATGTAAAAGTGACAGAAGAGCTTGGGGGTAGCCCTTACCATTAAGTATTTGTAAAAGCGTTTGAAAAACTTTTAGTACCTTTCACCCATTAGGAGGGACCTGTGGCGGACTGTAACGATAATGGTTAAAGAACTTCTTCTTGAAATGACTTAAAGGGAGGTACTGTCCAAACTTCAAGCACTTCTCAAATACTGCGAAATGCCTCCCCGACAGTAGGGCTACCTATTCGTTCTTACCTAACAACCTAATATGCCACTCAGGGATCGCTTCTACAAGAAAGTTGCTTATGATTCAACTGAGGGTAGATTACTTGCTTCTATTCACATGACTGCTAAGCCCTTTACCTATCTCAGGAGCATCAAACAAATCCTTCAAGGGGACAGGAGGCAAGGTAACATGTGTATATATCCTTGGGGATGGCATTGATGATTTTGGCCCTATCCAACACCTCTATAGCCATCCTTATAGGTTTGTCGAGTTGTACCAATGACAAGACCTCATCTTCCAGTACCTAAGGGGGATCACTCCTTGTAGACTCTAAACTAGAGAGATGTGGCAACGAAGAGGAACCAATCTCACCTTTGTTGATTGACATGGCTGTAGTACTTGAAAAAGGAAGAAAAGCTTTAAGAAAGTTTGAATGGTTTCAAAGAAAGTTTGGAGTCTAATAATGGTAGAAGAAAGAGATTGCAGAAAAGTAGTCTCTAGTTAGGATCCTCCTATTTATAGGCAAATTGCTTAGAAAGCCGTACAGACGGTTATAGGGATTTATATAAATACGAATCCCTTAGAATGCTGCGTAGTAAACACGTGGAAAGCATTTTGATCAGATGGTCACCTTTAAAAGGCAAAAGGTATGTAGCTGCATACTAGTCTACTACTGCACGCACCTGTCATGTTGCATTTAATGTATAGAATACAAGTAGGCCAAAAATCATATTTTGAAAAAGTTCCTTCAACAAAAAGCTTCTTCAGGGCCTATCCGACTTCTACTCAATCGGCATGATAAAGACATGATGTAGTTGTGTTTGCTCGATCCTCGTCGAGTACTGTTCGGATAGACCAGTTTGTAGCCTTGAAGCACCAGTCTATTGAGTTGCAAGGGTATCCCACTTTGATACCTCAATCTAAGCCTTGCTTAGGGCTTTAGCACTCCGCATTAGAACTCTTAACCAATCCTATTCATCTCGCCTCAGATATTTTCGATTCAGGTATCTATTGCCTCAGACACCTTCACCTCGGCCACCTTCCAGTCCGAACCCATGTGCCCACCACGTTGGCCGCATAATGCTAGGTTAAATTCCTTTGAGACAGATCGGTTACACCTAAGCAACCCATATATTCTTTCTCCTTGCCTTCACCTCAACAATGAGACTATGGGGAGGCAAGTTTTGACAAGGCACTTTAGACATGAGCCCCTTAAACTCGACCAAATCCAACGCGCCTCGTGGTCTAAGGCTCACCCCTATAGGCCTAAGTCCTAAACCTGAATGAACCAAGCCTAGTAAACCCTGTAAATGTTAGAATAAATAAGATGAAGACGAAATAGCCACATCTTCAATAAGTGGGATATGTCGAGCATAACGATTATACTCTTCTACACTTATAGGAGAAGATCTCTCCTACCAACTGATCTCTAACTATCAGCTCTACTCCATTTATAAATTCCAGGTTACTACCCAACGATAAATCTCTTTACATTCTGTATACTAAGTTTGCGTATTACTTTTACGTATTATATACTTTCAAGAGTTTGCTACTAACTTAAGTATTGAAATAATCAAGTTGAATAATCCATTAACATCTCTTCACTGTATGTTATTTTGCAAGCCCTATATGTATAGAATCCAAATGATTATCAGTAAGAATTTTGAGATAACAGTAATTATAAAAAATAAAACAACATCAATTATAATATTCATATTCAATTTAAAAAAAAGAAAAAGTCCTTAAGTGCAGATCAAATATACATTTAAAAAAAAATTCTCATGCCGAGTCGTGCGTTCTTTTTTTTTTTTTTTTTTTTTATCCCCGACATGCATATTCATATATTCATACATAGACGGTGCTAATAAATCCATGGCCCAAAAGTTCTGCATGCACAATCAATCCCTTCGAAGACTCAAAGCCCTCTCGCTCCTCCACACCAAATTCAAACCACCACTAACTTCCCTCCAGACCAAACAAATCCATGCGCAACTCCTTACAAACAATGCCCTAACTTCACCAACCCTGTTGTCCAAGCTCATTCAACACTACTCTCTTACACTCTCTCCACACAAAACCCACTATGCCTTTCTACTATACCAACAGTTTAAACCCAAAAACCTCTTCCTTTTCAACACCTTACTACGTTGTATTCCTCCCAAACAATCCATTGTTCTCTTTGCCAAGGAGAATGACTTGTCCTTTGATGATTTCACCTATATATTCGTCCTCGGGGCTTGCGCTCGGTCAGGTTCTTTGTCGGCGTTATGGGAAGGCAGACAAGTACACACCCGGGTGATAAAAACTGGGTATTTAGTCGATTTGTTGGTTGGTACCACTTTGGTTCATTTTTATGGTAGTAATAGGGAAACTGGGTTAGCAAGGAGAGTGTTTGATGAAATGCGAATGAGAAGTTCGGTCACGTGGAACGCCATGATCACCGCAAACTGTTCCTATAGAAAGACAGGGAATTCAAGTGCCCGCGATGGGTTGTTGTTGTTTCAGGAGATGTTGGTGGATGTTAGTGGAGCAAAACCGACCAATACTACCATGGTTTGTGTCATATCAGCGAGTTCTCAGTTGGGTGTGCTTGAGACTGGTGCTTGTATTCATGCCTATATGGAGAAGACAATTGATAGGCCTACCAATGATGTGTTTATCGGAACTGGTCTTATTGATATGTATGTGAAGTGTGGATGCTTACAGAGTGCCTCAGTGATTTTTAATGAAATGAAATGTAGGAATGTGCTAACTTGGACCGCAATGGCTACCGGGCTAGCATTTCATGGAAAAGGTCAAGAGGCACTGGAACTTTTGGATGAAATGAAATCCCGTGGTTTGATGCCTAATGCAGTCACATTCACTAGCTTACTCTCGGCTTGCTGTCACGCCGGGCTTACTAAAGAAGGTCTTCTTTTGTTTCACAGCATTAGAGAGAAGTTTGGTGTTATGCCCCAAATACAGCATTTTGGATGTGTTGTTGATCTCCTAGGCAGGGCAGGGCACTTGAAAGAGGCTTATGAGTTCATAGAGAGTATGCCAATGAAGCCGGATCCAATCATGTGGAGGAGTTTATTGAGTGCAAGTAAACTTCATGGGGATGTCATAATGGCAGAAAAGATAGGAAAGCTCCTAATCGAGCGCCACTCAAAATATGGTTCTGATGATCGGTCCATTTCGAGTGAGGATTATGTTGCTTTGTCAAATATATATGCTTCCGTGGAAAGGTGGAATGATGTCGAGATGTTGAGGGAACAGATGATGAAGGTGAAAGGTATCGAAGCTCAATTTGGGACTAGTGCCGTTCAAACCATTGGCAATGTCCATTCAACCGCATCCTAGTCTTGGAATAAATCTGTAACTTGATATTCAAGAAAATGAACATTGAAACTTTTATTTGATTGAGAGCGGAGATGCAGATATAAATTAGCTCTTAATCTGATTATATCCATGAACAAATGGTTTCATCAGTACACAAAATGAGACTGGGACAAACTGATATTGCTGAATCTATGGAGAGCCAGGGCATGCGCATCACAACCGGTTGTTAGCGACAGCCCAGTTCTAAAGAATGAACATGTCATAGAAGTAAACAAGTTTCTTTGCAGAAAGGGTTAAACAAGCATTCAAAAGGAAGAATTTATTTGAGAAGGATATTCGTGTACCCTTTGCATTCCTTGAATGAATTGAGCTATTCTCGCCCAGTATTGCGTGATACATATTCCTGTCTCATATCACCTACCTAACAGAGGAAAATACATGTATGGACCAAAAATTAAACCATAAACCCCTTGACAGTACGACATTTGAATAACAAGTGGCATAACTCAAAGCCTCAATTATTGAGACACAAGCAGCAGGTCAGGTAGTTTATGTGTTGGGACTGCTTAGATCGAGTCTAAAGATGAATTTTCTCCAGCACAGGGATTCCTAGTAGTTAAGGGCCTAAGGCACTGGCCTTTTTGCGAGTGATTAGAATGACCCAACTTGAATCAGTCGATAATTCAAAATTCTAACCGGATCCAACTTGAAACAGCTATAGTTCCAAGATCTAACAAGTCAAATTTTGAGGGCCCTCATCTGTGAAGACTTTTTGTATGGACATGATCCACAAACTCTCATCCATAAATGACCTTACCCGTCACCTGTAATGCCACAGGGCAACTTAGTGGTCACAAGAGTTAGATGAACAGGCCATGTGTTGAAGTGATTGTGCATAGGTTTCAGTTTACAAAAGATTGTTCCTTGCTCCTTTCTTTCTAGTAATCAAAGCCCAAAATATTGCAACCTTAAAGGGCCCAACAGTGAGCCGTACATTACATTGCATGTACTGGCCTAGATTCATATTTACATATGAAAATTGCCACAAAAATCCTGATGTAATCGATCAATGTTAAATTTCTTTACATACAATTGGTGAAAAAATAATAGCGGAGTAGAGTAATACTTTCTGTTTCTTTCTACTGTTCTCCATTACACTCTGGAGAAGTCAAATCACCACGAATTCGCTTTTGCAGGTGCTCTAAGCTAGCCAATCTTTGAACGGAAGCTGTTCGCCCCATTTTACCATTACCCATAGCAGCAGCCCCATCGTGCTGCACATTCTCAGCTACAGAGATGTCTGACAAACTATTGTTAACTGTCATGTCTTGCGTGGTTGGAACAGGGTTGCCAGGATTCGGTTGATAAAGTTGAAATTTCGGGTCATCTCGCACAGGGACAGCAGCATCTACTGATGTATCAGAAGGGCTGCCGTCATACGATGATCCTGCAGGAGACATCTCGGGCATACCGTGAAACATTGGGTTCAAACCAGTAAGCTGTTTAACTGTCTCCTCAGCCATCTTCACCTGAAGAAATCAACTCAGGCAAATTACTCCAAGAAAAACATATAGAGTTTTAATAAAGGCTTGGTTTTTTGGACATGATAAAGGCTTGTTATGTCCTCTTGGAGGATGACTTCCTTACTTTGTCCCGATGAAAGGATGTTTACTAAAGGCTATTAAAGTATTTTTTAATAAAAATCTGGGAAGAGGTGCTAAATGCGTATTGGATAAGTAAAGATAAATCTGTGAGGAAGGCTCACTTTTGCTCTCAGTGTCTCAACATCAGCCTTTAAAACTCTGTTGTCAACAGCAGAGTCATTGTACCTCTGGCTAATATCTGATAGACGCTTCAGTAATGAAGAATTCTCTACTCTTAGCTGTGAAACCTACAACAGTTTAGAATTGTAGATATCAGGATCATAAAATAAAAAGAGGGAATGCATTATGTGGTTTTAACTCAAATAGAGTGAAAGAAAACATTTACCTGTGTCTCAAGTTCAGTCAAATGGGCCTGCTTTCTTCTTCTTGATCGTCTAGCTGACTCTCTGTTTGATAGCATTCTGAAAACCAAGAAATATCAGTGGGAGGATACCGGTAAAAGTTGCTAGCTATCATCTATAAACTTTTGAGATTACTATGATAACATCTGACAACGATAAAGCCTTGTGATTATAAGAAACATGGAAAAAAGCTCAGCAGACACCAGAATGTTGGTATTTAATCATTAGACATTCCTTAGCAATAACGAAAGCTGCTGCAAAATAAGCAAGAGGATATACTGCAAAAATAAATTTTCTCCAATGTCCAGAGAACGATATTGTCACTCTAGAAACCGCAATCTAGGAACAAGATCACTGTGGGTTACTTGGCCTGCTTCTCCAAGTTGAAGGAACGTATGTTTCATTCCCACTGCAATGCTGTTCCTTCATTTGAGAAGGTTCCTCTTTAGAGGAACTTGAAAAGTAGCTAATTTCTTTTTCCCTTTACCTTTTCCTTTTTTGTTTTTTTAGTTTTTGATTGGTTAAATGATTTTATTGGGACCCACAAAAATTTTTAAAAAATTTGAATGAGTTTTCATGAGGGAGCTCAGGGATAAAGCACTAAGTTCCTTGAGAAAGAGAGTTTTTTAAGATCTTGATGTGGTATTTAGGAACCCAAAATGAGCTCCTTAGAGACAAAGATGGTCTAAGCAGTAACTGATATGCTACCTTCTTACACGTTTGGCATTAGCAGGGTCCATACTCTCAGTTGTAGCAGTTTCTTCAACTTCTTCATCATCTGATGGATCTCTTGAGGAACTCGTGGCTGACCTTACGGGAACTCCAGAATTCTTTTGCTTGGTAGGTAATGAAGGAATTCCAACTGGTCCAACAGCATCCTTATCTTGTGGCTTGGACGAATCGTTTCCAATTCCTACGTGACATTACAAAAGAAGAATTATCACAAGAACTTGCAAGTTCTCCATCACTTTCATTATAGTGAAAAGTAGCACAATTCCTTCAAACTAAAAAGAGTAAGAAATCAACAGAGTACCAAAGAGTCAAAAGGACACTATCAAAATTTCTTCTCTTAACAAGTGAAAGGGAAAGGCATTAAATTAATGAAATGATGGTACCAACTCGAGCTCTCCAAAAGCATATTGAACTATCCCTTCTAGAATATCAACAACAAGGATGGAGACCAATTACAAATCTGATTGGTTGTAGTGATATTTATCACCAACCAGTGAAACTTTTTGATGACAGTGTTCCATACATATGTGGATCAACTTAAAGAGTAAGATAGGATGTGACATATTGCTAACTTAGTGGCCTAAAGATGCACAAATGTAAATTAACGTTGCAAAATCACCACCAGGGAATCAATCCTAACACAAAGCCCTAACAACATCTATATGTTCTGAATTTACTATCCAGAGTCTATTTATATGCTTTCAAACTGTACATCAGCTATAAATTTGTTTTTCTAGCAACATTACTGGTTTTAGGTGGCTCTTCTCCATATGTGGCCATAGTTTATGTGCAGGGCTTCAAAGATGCGCAAAGTTATTCATATTGGCTCATTTTTCAAGTATCAATCCCATCATCTAGAGAAGAATGTTACCAAGAGAAATACAGTAGCTCTCAGTACTTGGATTTGTTCATCAATACTGACTAGCCCTTGTTTCTATGTTACTAGCTATTCTATCTTTCTTTAGAGTGGCTACCCGTTTGCAAATTAAACAACTCAGTAGTCACTGGCCCTAGATCCAATGAGATGTGATGAGAGACAAAAATCATTTGTTCATTTCTATAGAACTTGTTAAGGAAAAATGCTACAAAGTGAGTCGGTCTCAGATGCAGTATGGAAGTGATGGACAGAGGTCAACCAAATAGAATTATGATCACAACACAAGGTGAGAAGTTGTCACAAGACCTGAGACAATCAAAATAGATAGGAAAAGACTGCAGAGAGCTCTTAGAAAAGATAACACCCCCCCACACCCCCCCCCCCCCCCAAGCAAAACACACACATTAGAGAGAGAGAGAGAGAGAGAGAGTAACTAGAGAAGAAGTCACTAAACTTTTGCATTCATTTCAACACTTAAACTACACATTTGTCCATTTTCAGTCCAACTTTTCAATCACAATACCAGTCTTCATTAACTTATAAGCACTTGCTAATACAGAACCATTGCATCCTCTTGGATGTAATTGTCTGCTATAGCTGACTTATGTCAAAGATTCAAACTCGCAACTTAAGGGAGTTCGAGTTCAAGTTAAGAGATTCTCAACAATATATCATCATGCACCTTGAGTACCAGATACAAGTAACGAATCAGCAATTCACATCAGCCGTCCTAAGGAGGCAGTCCCCTTCCACCAGCTAAACATGAAGACACGTGACAGGAACGTTATACTTCTGTCATAAAAATCTCTCGGCCGTTGTCACCTGTGACTGCCACGGTCGGCAGAAACCGCCTCCTTGAACAGCTGATGTATATCCAGGATATAGCAATCAATAATACCTTTGGGATGAGCTATAGGACCTGGCTGCTGCGATGCCTTCGAAGCCTGTGGCTCCCCTGCTTGAGCTGCAGATTCTTGCGGCACAACATATGATGCCTGTTAGAATCAATCATTTCAGCTCTATTAAGTGTTAACTCAAACAGCTTATCAAAAAGATAATAAAAGAAAAGAAAAGAAAATCACACTCCAAAACTTCAAAATCACGATACTATGGTGAGAACATGAATTATGATATGAAATATCCTAAACTTCAACGTTTCTTCTCTCTCTCTCTCTCTCTAAATCAATTTTCAACGCGCCCTCTCTCTCACTTAGGCGCACACATGCACACAAACATAGCAACATACATATGGGAGAAAAAGAAAGAGAAATTACTCTGGACAATGCAACAGCAGCACATGCTAAGTTCAGCTTCTTCTTGAGAATCGCTTGGTATCGTTCCGAATCCACTGGATCCCTCTTCACCGTAGGTATCGCCGTAGCAGCACTTCCATTCTCGTAAGGAGCCGGCGCCGAGCTATTGACCACATCCTTGTCACTCACATTGTAAAAATTCCTGTTCCGATCGTCATTAACTTTCACGGTAGGGTTTTTGACCTCGACGACATCATTTTCATCGCCGCGACACGTACTGCCATTGCTCGATCGGTTCGTAACGGAAGTCTCCTCAAGGAACCGCTGAAGCGCCCATTGGGATTCGCTGCGGCTCATTTTCGACTTGTCGTTGTGCTTCGGCCGAGGTGGCTGTGGCGACGCCGCCGCTGACGGTGGTGGTGGTGGTTGCCAGAACTGGTCGGAGATTTCGTCCACTGAAAACACCCCCTCCATACTTTCTATCTCTAGTTTTCTCTCTCTATCTTTCTTTCTCTCTGTTCATTTGGTTTTATTTTCTCGCTCTTTCTCGGTGGTTTTCTTTTTGGATGTGTTTGGATATAGGTAAGGGCAAATTTGCAAGTATATAAATGGAATGGTGATTTTGTAGGAAAGAAAACAAATAAATACGGGTTAATCCACGGTCCCGTAGTTTCCAAAATTTACAAGTTGCAAAAATCATTAAATATAATTTATTATATATATATATATATATGTATGTATGTACGTACTTTACAAATGCAATGTACCGATCCACGATCCATCCATTTTCTTGTAAACCCAAGTGGGTGTGAATATGTTTTTTAGAATCTCCATGCTTTTGTGAATGAAATTGATTTTGAATCATGGTAGGGTCTTTGGTTTAGGATTTTTTTTTTTTTGAGATATTTTGTTCTTCAATTTGAAAAGTGAATATTTATTGATTTAATTTTAATTTTTATTTTAATATATAGTAATTAATAAAAGTAGAATGAAATCGTAATTATACTTTCTTAGAAATAGAATCTAATTCCAGTTTTAATTACAATTTTACCTTGCAAAAATACTTTTAAACATTAAAAGAAAATCACGATTCTATTTAGATTTATTCCCACCTTACAAATGTATCATTAATTGGCCTTTAAATAAAAAAAATGTATTTATTATACCACAATAGTTGAAGCAATAAAATAGTAAAATTTTTTCAATTTCGTATCTTCTCAAGTGGCTTTCTCCATTTGTGTAGGTGGACTAAGTCCTAATTGGTATGAAAACCGAATATGATTCTAAATCTAGTAATTCTATTTTTAAATATACTATATCAAATGATGGGAAATATATATATACATGTATACACTATATTGAATATGTTTTCCTTTGTGGGAAAAATATATACATAGTGTTTAAGTGATAATAAAATTTTCATAATAGCTGTATTTTGCAAACACTATACATAAAATTTTATTAATATATTTATATATCACGTATATAATACTTTTACATATATTATACGATGGATACACCCTACATGGATGAATATGATGGAGTGAAGGAGGATGGAAGATATTTCTACCTTTTCAAAATAATGCGTATGCCAGCTCGGGTTTAAGCCACGTTTTTTTTTTTTTTTTTTTTCATTACCCGAAAAGCTAAAGCACTTGGACACGATTCCAATCTATTGTCCGAAATCTTCAAAATATCGAAGAAAACCAGTATTTCCGTTTCACGATGAAAGGTTATTCCTTTTATTTTAAAACGAATTTATGGAATGAATTGATAGAATGGAAACGAATCCAAATTCTTACATAAATGGTTATATTTTTTAAACCATTTAAAAATAGATGATCTGTACCATGAAAAACGAAATAAAGAAAGTTTAGATAATGCAGAGATATCGAAGTTTTACGTCCAAAATATAAAGTTTAAGTTAATATTTATCTCATATATATATATATATATATGCACGCACACATTCACGTGTATGCTTTTTTATCGAAAATATGTCTCGATATCACAAGAAAATTTGTCTTCATGGAATTTGTTGATAGACCATCGGCTTTTACGCCTAGACTAATCTATCCAAGCATGAGTCGAGCTCCCATAATCCAATTCTATCGCTTCACATTTGCACTGAGCTTCTAATAATTCGGCTGCCCTTAGCAAAATACAGGTTAAGCATTTAGAAGCCCCATCAACCTTTACTAGAAACCGTGTCGAACCATTAGCTATGAGTCTACTCTAAGAAGAGTGAAGATTTCTAAGCTCACAGAGGCCTACGCCCTTTAGTTTATGTCAACCAGGCCAAGCTTAAGCACTTAAAGAAGGACCACATAAAAGCATCTTAGTAATAAAGAAAGTCAAAGCTTCAATGCCTAGGTCTCACAAAATGCTGAGTGCATCTTAGAATCACAATTCATATTACTAAAATAGCATGATCTTATTCTTATAAATAGAGAATAATATTACCTAATAAAAGATTATCACCTTTTTATACTCTTTATATTCCTATTCTTCCTTTCTATTATCAATCTTTACATCAATTTATATATCATAATGACTAAACGGGACATCACTCAATAGCCCATAGTCTCTATTTCCTCTTTTGCAAACGACTTTAGTTTTAATCAAGCATCTCAACACAACAAAATTGTAGAGCTTTAGTAAATAAATTGTCAAATTATTTGAATAGATAATGGGTTGGTAGAATAAATTGTTCCAACAAAAATAATTGTTGTCTTAGTATATTTTAAGTTTAATTTGCTTTCTAAGGTGAATATTACATTGTATTGAATATTTATATCATGGTAAAGTTTTTGTTAAATGAATTGTATCAAGTCTCTCTCTAGATTGATTTTTCATGAGAAGTAATGGAAAGAAAATGGGAATTTCAAGATATTTTATATTATTTAGATTTAATCTTTATTTTAATTGAAAATAAAGTAAATCGATGTACAATTTTATTTTTAATTATCAAGTAATACATTCAAATAAGATTGTAAATAAATCGAGTCAAGTCAAGTTTTTTAAAGTATAAGCTCGATTTGTTGATAAATTATCGAAAGTGCCAAGTTGAGTTTTTATTAAGCTCAAAAATTATGATTTCAAGTTTAAGCTTATTAAGGAATTTAAAATTTGTGTTAAACTCATTTAAATAAACGAGCATGAGTTTATTTATCTAAACATGCCTTAAATTAAGTTCGTTTAAATAAACAAGTCTAAATTGGCTTAAATTCACTTTCAAAAATGAATTAAAGCTTATGTTACTTCAACATCTTCAAATTTTACCTTTTATGATATCTTTTTAGTTAATTATTCATGTTCTTATTTTCCTATTTATATTTTTCATGTAACATGCTTTTTAATATAATATTGCTTATGAGCCTGTTCATGACTTCGAACACAAGCTTAGTTATAAGTATATTGGACAATAGTCCATTAATAATATAAATAAACCTATTTATGAGTTTAAGTATTATTTATTTATATAATAAATAAATTTTATTTTAAATCTAAATTCAATTAATTTATAAATCAAACTCAAAGTTAAATTAAATCTAAAACGGACAAGTTCAAGTAACTGACTCAATTTATTTACAACGCCACTTGCAAACTGAAAAGTAAAAACAGTAACTGTTTCTATTGAGAATGGAAAAAAAAAAAAAAAAGGGGCGGGGGGAATAAATAAAAAGGTCACAGTCAAGCATGTTCCACGTTGGAATCATGTTGAGAAAGAACTGTCACTTTTTCCCAAGAGAAAAGGGATAAGAACCACGAACGACACTTGGTGGCCACAAAATTTTCCTTGGATGTCTGATATGATATTTTTTATTTAAAGTTTATCCAGAAATTGTAGGACACTGCCAGGTCAGCACAGGACATGTCCAATCCCATTTTAAAAAGTGGATAAACACCAAATCGCTGTCAATTTGTTAGTATCTACTTTGCTCCTGTAGGGAACTGTTTCGAATTCAAAGCCGACAGGACAATATTATCAATAGTTGCTCATAAACTGACACTTTCCACGTATTCGTCGACTCAGACCCTAGTGGATCTGACTCAAAGATGACAAGGTTGCGTGGAGTGCGGGGTGGGGGTGGGGGGAGAGAGAGAGAGAGAGAGAGTGAGAGAGTATAATATTAATATTATATTAATGTTGTGTACGGATGATTATATGCAGAGCGATCTTACAAATTTCAGGATATATTTTTGGTTTATTACTGATTATTGAAAATTTTATTATATGTCGTGTACGGATGGATTTTATGCAGAGTGATTTTACAAATTTAGTTTATTATCTGATTATTGAAATTTTTATTATAATGGCTAGATAATGGACTATTTTACGGCTATTTTAATTTTAAATTGATAATTTAGATTTTGTTTCGAAAAAGGGAGATGGAAGAAAGAATGAAGAGAAAAAGAATTAAAAAGGGAAAAAAATACAATTATATTATTTAGTTATATGAAAATTTGGGATGGAAGGAATGGGAAAAAAAGTCTTTTGGAATGATCACATGATTTTATTTCAAAGGAAAAATATTA
Organism: Lumnitzera littorea; assembly: GCA_024138015.1. Classification (NCBI taxonomy): domain Eukaryota; kingdom Viridiplantae; phylum Streptophyta; class Magnoliopsida; order Myrtales; family Combretaceae; genus Lumnitzera; species Lumnitzera littorea. Next base: position 155,320,958 of record JAMXBB010000001.1, on the reverse strand, counting down.
TAATCATTATCCCATCCTTTTTTATCAAAATCGTTATGGTATAGTAATATAAATATTGATCTTTCAATAAGATAAATAAAGTTCGAATTTCCTCTTCTCCTAATTATAACATGCAGTGTAATTGGTGTAAAAAAGAAAGAGAAGGGCACATCCCTCTTTTACTTGCCTTATTTTTTTTTATATATTTTTTCATGAGCATATTCGTAATATCATGTTATACTCTATTCTATCTCTAATAATCATTAAAATTCTTCTTATTCTCCTTCCATTTACTATACAAACACATTAAAAGAATCAAATACCAAAAAATTCCTTCTCCTTATATATATATATGTATTTTTTATATTAATTTCTTTCTAATTCCTTCATTCAAATTGAACACAATGTAACAAGTCAAATTTAGAGTTTATCTTATCTAATTTAAATAATGACATGAAGCTTTGTATAATTTTTTATTTATTAAATTATATATATATATAACTTAAAGTTATTATAAGATATACTGAAAATAATTTTCATTTATTCAATTTACTAATCTCGTTATCTTTAAAAGGATGTTATGAGAAATATTTTCGTTGGCAGTAGAATACATAGCAAATCTACTAAGTAAAAATTTTATTGAATATAATATTTGATAACTTTAAATTTTAACAGTAAAAGTGAGAAAAGAAATGTTTTGAAGTTGGGACAACACCTTCCTGTGGATGTTATGTCGGGATTGTTAGGTATGTTAGTTAAGCAAACGAACGGATGAATGTTGGTGGAGGACAGGGAGAGTCGAAATTGTGGAAACGAAATAAATCTAGTGGTTCCCATAGGACCGGATGGTTGAGATGCGGCTGCTCATTTCATGGATAAATATTGGCTCTCAAATTGTTGGCTGGTGCGCCAGGTATCATCACAGGACGGTCACTTCTTTTTGCTTTTAAGGCACTTAAAGTTCTAGTTGGATAGATACGGTAGTTAATTCCATTATAATATCGTTTCTGCGCCACCCAAAAATAAAGTTAGAAATATCTATCAACAACAATGTTGTTATCCTGAACATCGTGGCATAAAACTAGTTTAAGTTCAACAAGGAAGGAAAATCATATTTTTAATCTTTAATATTTACTACCTTTTTATTTGAATTCCTCTATTTGAATCTTTAACTTTCTCAAAAATTTTACAAAGATAAAGCTTCCATTAAAAATATATAAAGTTTTATATCCATCAATGACATGTGTTCACTTCAATATGTGTCCACATGACTCATTCAACAAAATTATAACATTAAATATATTTATTTACATATATAATGAAATAAGACTAATGACATAGTATTGATAAAAGTAACAAAAAAATGCAAAAAATAATTAACAGTAAGAAAAGGATCTCAAAAAAAAAAAAAATGTATATACCCTACCTGTCATTGCGGACTAATTTAAGGTGAATCCAAAGCTAACACATATTCAAAATAGATAAGAAATTTAATATTTATGACAAAAAAATCTATTTTTTAAGGTTTTAAAAACAATAAGGCATCATTTGGTTGCACAAAATTTATGGGACTGTATTAGACAAAATTTTTTGTCCAATATTTAGTTTATAATTTTAGCTTGGTTACTTACAAAAAATTATCTAAAGGACAGTAAAAAATATTCAAAATTTGTCTCATTTAAAATATGATACTAAAGTTACTTACATTGAACAAAAATATAAGTATTGAAAGTATAAATGTAATTAAATAAATATTAAACAATATGAGGATACAGATAGAAGACAGTATTTAAAATTTATACTTTTAAATAATATGAAAATGTAATTAAATAAATATTAGACAATATTACAAACATAAATATCAAAATATAATATTGAGTTCAATACTTGTTCATACCAAATAAAGAATATCATAAGAATCGGTGTTTAATAAATGAAATGTATTACAATAGTGTTATATGGTATAATGTACTATACTATCCAGTTTTCCTTATCTTATCCAGTTTTAATAATTAAACGCTACCTAAGACTTAAATAAAAGAAAAAATGGTTTATAACTCAAATAGAAAAGTGGATAAATATTAATAATTAAAAGCGAACTTTTCTTAGAGTAGATTGAAGAGGAAAATTATTCATTTTCTAAATTTCTTAAACAAGTATGGATTTCACTATCTTCGATTCAATATTTATTGTTATTTACCCATTATTATTGGACCACAAAACGAAGAAAAATCAATGGAGATGATAATGCCATGAAGAGCAAAAGTTGAGTTTAATTGGATAGAGAAAGAAACAATTGGAAATTAAAATAATCCATCCAAGCAAAAAGCTAGTTGATCCAAGAGTAGTTGATGAAAATGGTTTAGGAATTTAAAGGTATGGAATCCAACATAAAGGACCTAAATTTTGAATTTTGTTCTTTTTTTCTACAATATAACATGTTTAAATCATTTATGTTTTATTGGAAAAAATAATTGCTCCATTTATGGATTTCTCCATTTTTCAATTTGGTGCTTCAATATTTTATTTTTCCTCTATTTGAATCCTTTATAGTTTTAAATTTTTTATAAACATAGGATTTTCTATCAATTCTATTAAAATTTCCATCCTTGACACATATTGATTTTAATTGATCTAGAATACTTAATTAAATAAAATATTTATACAATATATTTAATTGTGTAATATAATTAAAAATAATATTAATTAAAAAGATTGCAAAACTGTGTAAACCCCAATCACCTTACTTAATCACCTTAAAGCCAATCAAAAGATAATACATGATAGTGATGGCTAGAAAACTTAAAGGAATTGATGGAAGTTTTATTTATTATAAGAGTTAGGAATCAAATAAAGTAACAAAAAAGGGTTGAGGATTCAAATAGTTTAGTGGGTAAATATTGAGAACTAAATGTATAATTGTTTGCTTTTTATATAATTAAGCAACGTTTTCCAACAAATGATCAAAAGCCTATCGATCTTGAGTTCATTAGAGTTCAAAGACATTCAATATTTTTTTTTCAATTGACACAGTCAATATTTTTTTTTCAATTGACACATTTTGATATCATGGTGTAAATGTATTCATGAAGTAATTGTATGAAAAAATGAACTACATTTTTCACTTCCATTAAATTAATACATTATCTTTGTAAGAAATATATATATGCACCTCATTTTTGCCCCTCTTGTTCTTTTAGAATTTCCTTAAATAAAGAAAAGAATACCTAATTGGAAAAAAAAATACAAAAAAATTATAAAATTGAAAGAAAATACTTAAAATAAAAAAATTCAAAAAAATATAAAAAATGAAAAAAAGGGAGAAAAAAAAATATATAAAAGATAAATGTTAGAATCTTCCTTAGGAAAATGGGTTTTATAGGAAAATAGAAGTTTTTTATTTAAGAGAAATAGTTCTTAAGAAGTTAATTTGTTTAGTTTAAGTCACTTGTCAAGTTAAGTTCTTTCATAGTTTTAAGTATTATTTAGTTGCAATAAAAATCAAGGCATTGGCTAACTACATATATTTTTAAACACTTAGTCTTAGAAGGAAATAGAGTTAAGGGTCTTAGGTTCGAATTTAGCCAAATGCTAAAAAGTACATTTTTCCTTTTCAATAAACTAAGGCCACTTGTCAAGCTTGGACATGTGGCGTCATGTGGCCATCACTAAGTGGTCAACGTGGTACCATGTTAATATCATCTTCCACACAATAGAAATAGCAATAGCCCTAACTTGCCATTTTCAAACCCTTTCTCTGATCCATTTTTCACCAAAATTGATCCAAATCTTTACCATATTTATGTTGTCAACATACGATACTATCAATTAAGCCAAAAAATGTGTCCTAGTTCATCCATTTCATGAAGAAAATTGAGCTTGAAAATGGAAAAGAAAATCTTAAACATGTTTGAGTAAACCATGCAAAATCTAATCTTTTTGGTAACTTTTTCCCGGATCCAAGCTATGAATATTGTTCATTGACATGTTTTTGCTCAGATTATGCAATCAAATCAATTCTTGCTCCAAGTTTTGAAGAGAAATCGAGCAAGAACAACTCATGAGCGCATGTACACAATCCTCCATATTTGAACTTTTCAAGTTCAATTCGAGTTCCTAAACTATAAATGGAGGCCTTGAGATCGTGTTTAGACAACAATCTAGGCCAAATCCTCGACTAAAGGCACACATAACTCTTTCTCTCTTTAGTCGATAGGTCTCTCTTTCTCTCTTTCTCTCTTTCTAAGACAAGCTTCAACTCAAAACTTTTTGAACGGAATTGTTGGTCTTGTAAGACTCCTTGCATTCCAAGCTTTCTAAACACCACTACCTCATGCCTAGCTAGCCATAGTCACCTCAACCCAAACACCATCGCTACCCCCAACTTCGAAAACCTACCAAATCACCAAAACAACTCGCATCATCAAGTCTACCCCCCTATTGTTAGTAAAAAAAAAAAAAAATTGATGAAAAGCTACTTACCCACTTGAAAATCACGCCAGAAACTGTCGGAGAGGAGCTCTCAACCACTGCTTATGCATCCAGATCCAACTACTCAAGACTAGAACCGAAAAGCGAATCAAATCTACTCCAAGGACTCATGCATGTGCTCTTGATCCAGGTCTGGCATTCTCTTTCTTTTTTATGTGTTTTATTTCATTTTTTTCTTTTATTGATTTATTTCATTAATGTAAGTTTTCAAAAACACATAAAAAACTATATTTTCTTCATTTATTTGTCAAAATTTTTTTTTTAGAAATTTTTTCAAAAAAAAAAAAATAGAAAGGATGGGTTTTAATAATTGAAAAAGGAAAAAAAAAAAGGTGTTTTATCACTTAAAAAGTTTTTGTTTTGAAAAAAACAAAACCCTTTTTCAAAGTCAAGACTTCTTTAGAATATTTTTCAAAAAAATGAAATAGTTAAAATTAGAATCGTTTTTTTTTTGTTAAAAAAAAATCGATTTTTACATGACCTATTAGCTAAGTTATAACTAATCTACCTAATTGGTTATAACTTAATTTAGCTAAGTAGTTGAGAGTTAATATTAAACAGGTAGAATTTAATATTAATTGGAATGAAAAAATCGAAAAATCGAGCTCGATAGGTTAACGACTTCACTAGGCATAGTTAAGAGGGCTAGCAACTTAAAATCTTCTGAAATTAGAACTATTTTTCAAAATACCCTTTCTATATTTCTTTTCTATAAATATATTCTATTTATTTGTGTATATATGCGCTAACCTTCATGCAAGTATATTAGGGACATATTTTGGTTTTTTAGGGGGGAAGAGGTTTATTGAATGATAAATGTGTGGTAGATATGATCAGAAACAAGTTATTCTAAGACCCTAGGTTGGAGGCCATTGTATAAGTTTTGAATGTTGTGGAGTAATCACCTTTTAGAACCAATTAGGTTACCTTGCTTAAGTTTTTATATGACCAATGAATCTGTTTCTTTGAAAACGTATGAGGACATAAAACTTAAGAACCTTTAAAACCTATCATATCTACATATACAAACCTTTGGATCAATGAATAAATAATAATGGGGCATGCTAATCGAGGGTTGTTATTATGTTGAAATTCCCATGTAAATTTAATATAGATTAGTTCTTTGTATAGGATCTTTTCAATGTAAAATTGTAATTTTCCTTGTATTTGTAAATTATATTTCCATGTAATTTTTATATTTTCCTTTAGTTTCAAATTTATTATAATAATGGAATCCCAATACAATTACAACTTTAAACACCTAATATTGCCACATTATTATTTAATTGTCTATTCTTTGTATCCGTATGTCTTATTTTACATTTTTTTTTTTATCTTTGTTCATTTATAAACATTCATGCTTTTTAATTTCGTCTTATTTCCTAAATATTAGGTTTATAAATAATCGCGTTTGCTACCTTGTTAAATATTACACTGCTCTCAAAACTTATCAATTACTCCTGTAAAATAATTTTTAGTTAATTACCATTTTACCATTTATTCTTCAAGCCATAAATATTCATTCTTTCAAATAGATCGGTACCTTGTAAATAAGCTTCCTCATTTAGAATAAACAGCAATGATCTTTAGTTCCATTGAATAATAATCAAACATAATGTTAGGTTTCCTTACTTTGTATCCTTCATATCAAATTAATAGAAATAACTTGTTTTCTTTTAGATAATCATTCTTTGTTTGTAAATAAGTTTTTCAATAGCATTGATTAAACCGTTATTTCTATTGCTCAAAGAAATGTAAATATATTCTTGTAAGTAGAACCGTAAGTATAAGCTTATAAACAGAACCTAAATAAGCAACCTCCCATCCTTATCTATGAGTTGATAAGACCTTATCTTTCTCCCTCACAAAAAAAAAAAAGAAAAAAGAAAAAAGAAAATTTGCTAATGGTTATAAATTCGATTTGGAACAAACCAAACACAATTCTTAGACCCATTAAGGCAATCAACCCAAACATAGAATCCTAACCCTTTAAGGCAACCAAACTCGAACACAAAACCTTAGCCCATCTAGGTAGCCAAACCAACCTAAGACCCTCGGCCCATTTTGGAAGCTAAGCCTAAACACGAACCTGTAAACCATTCAAAAAATAAACACAATCTTGATCTCAACGGTAGACAAGGTTGAAAGCAAGGTAATCTTGAATTCAAGTTGAATGAAAGGTGTCTTCTCATTAGGGTACGCTTTAAGAAACATTTTAAGAGACTAAGGGGCAAATTTAATCCCCACCCTAGGATAAATCACAAACTCATACCTATGGAAATAATAACTCACTATTAAAAGGTTTAGGAAGAAAAGAGACAAAACTATATCCTATACATTAACCCTTAAACACTTTGAGAATTGAGTAACATCATGGTGAGGATATTTTTTACTCATTCCTTAAAAGAGGCTCATTTTGAACATGATACACATATCAAAATGAAATTAGGCATTTATTGTCAAATCTTAAACATAATTATCCTTTGTTAACCTCGTTAAACCAATTTAGAGTATTTTCAAATTTAAACCTTATCAAGAGAAAGGGGTAAAATTAATTTGTGCTTATTTCAATAACATTAATTCAAAGACGATTTCTATTTTTGATAAGTTATTTTCTTTGAAATGAAGAAGAGACAACACTTTTTCAAACATCTCAAGCTTACACATACTTTACCAAAGCCCAAATACTTAGGATCTATGGATTTAGGGTTTTAAATCTCTCAAAGACAAATATTTGGCAATAGAGGCAATTATTTTTGGGACTAGAGAAAAGATAGAGGAGCAAAATGGGGGTAAAAAAAAAAAGAGAAAAAAAAAAGAAAAGAAAAGAAGCCTAAAAATCAAGTTTGTATGCAAGAGAAAAGCCCCAAAAGGTATATCCATTTTAATAAGAAAGCAAATTCGAACGTGATTGCCCTAACCAAAGAAGGCTTAGATTTAAAGAAAAGGCCCTAAATCACATTCTAAGCTAAAAAATGTAAGAGCTTCCATACCCATTCTGAGTCATACTATAAATCACAAACACAAAGCCCCCTCACTCATCTTAAGTCATAAGGCCTTCTTACCTACAATATTACACACACTTAATGAAAACTTTTATGATCATAAGGAATATTTTATCTTAGACAAAAATCATTTTTCAAGGTGGGGTAGGAGCACTTGTAGTTTTTCCCAAAAGGTTCTTGACTTGTAAATCCGAGTTGAATAAATAATTCTTTCAAATAGGCCCTCTCATCGGTCCCTCTTGAAACCATTTAACTAAAAACCTAATTCATAATATTGAACTAGAAAAGACCTAATAGATTGATCAAGGTATATCACTTATAAACTGGTCCATAATTTTTGGAATAGTAGTCAAGAGTGAATTTTAAACGAAGAGTATGTAAAGAAGTCTTCTTTGACTAAATTGATCATGAGTTACCTTAAAAAAATCAGCATAGCTTCGGATCAACCTTGATGGTATTCGGTTGAGAGATATTTTCAAGGATTAATGCCTTTCATAGTTACTAAGGAAGGGAATGGTTTATGGCTCTTACTTCTTAATAAGAATTTTTGCTCGTTAGATAACTTCTTAAGAGAGAGAGAGAGAGAGTAAAGCTAATTTATAAGTCGACCCTAATAGCTAAGCTTCAATTTACATTGTTTATTTTCTTCCAATATTGTCACTCATTTTGGGTTGACCTTAATAGTATAAGCCATCCTCCTTAATGATTGATGTCTACTAAATCTTTTTCAAATCAAGGGACATTATCTCTTCTTCCTTTTTCTTCATAAACAAGTTTCAATCAACAAATCCCTTGTTTATAAAATTTTCAAATTGGTTACATTCCTCCCTTTGCTTCTTCAATAACCATTTAAGGTTGTAAGTTATCCTATAAGGCACTTTCCCCTTTTTCAACCATTTTTTAGGGTCTAATCAACTTTTAAAGTGTTATCCTCTCATCATTTCCTTTAAGGTTGCAAGCCAGCTTAAAGCATGCTTTTCCCCTTTTTTAGGGTCTAACCAGCTTGTAGAGCATCGTCTTATCATCATTTCCTTTAAGGATGTAAGCTAGCTTATAGGGCGTTGTCCCATTTGTCAACTAGTTTATAGGGTTCTAGCCAGCCTATAGCTCTTCCCTTTCAACAATCTCTCTTAAGGTTCTATCCAACTTATAAAGCACTGTCCCATTTTTAGGTTTAAGAAAGCCTACAGGGTGCTTTTCTCCCTTCAATTATTCATTAAGGTTTTAGTTAGCTTGAAGAGCGCTTTTGCCATCCACTTAGATAGTCGACTCAGGGGAGCATAACTAGGTTTTTTAAATTAATTCTCATTTAGGATTGTTAGTCTTTAAGTGATGCTACCACCTAGATTAGTTAACTCGGAGGAGCACAAGCAGGTTCTAAATTGATTCTCATTTAAACTTGTTGGTCTTTAAGTATTGGCAATTTTTTCCAAATCTAAGTTATAAATATTGTTCATTAACGTATTCTTGCTCAGATTATGCAATGCAATCAATTCTTACTTCAAGTTTTGAAGAGGAATCGAGCAAGAACAACTCATGAACACGTGTACACAATCCTCCATATTTGAACTTTTCAAGTTCCATTCGAGCTCCCAAACAATAAATGGAGGCCTTCTAATTGCATTTAGACAACAATATGAGCTCGAAACCTCACCCAAAGGCACACACGACTCTTTCTTTCTCTAACCGATAGCTTTCTCTCTCTCTAAGACAAGCTTCAACTTGAAACTTTTCGAACAAAGCTATTGGCCTTACAAAACTCCTTACCTTCCAAGCTTTCCGACACACCATCCACTTGAGCTGTTGTGACCCGTATCCCATCGTACCAAGCCACCACTACAAAACCCTAACTGCCATTGACACCCACCATTGAAATCGCCACCACTAAGCACTCCTACTTCGAGTTAAGTCCATAGTTAAGCTCACTACATCCTAGAACCCTTATCCTAACCACTACATCACGCCCATCTAGCTGTAGTTGCTTCAACATAAACACCATCGCCACCCCCAACTTTGAAAACCCACCAAATCACTAAAACAACCCATGGCATAGAGTCTATTCCCTCCTATTCGTGCTACCCCCTACCCTTATTGTTAATAAAATCTTTTTCTTAATTTATTTAGTACAATTTTTTATTTAGAAATTTTTTTCAAAAAATAGAAAGGATGGGTTTTAATAATTGAAAAAGAAAAAAAATTATCATTTAGAATTTTTTTTAAATGAAAAAAATAATAATAAACCCTTTTCAAAGTTAGGGCATCTTTAGAATCTTTTTCAAAAAAATAAAAAAATTAAAATTAGGATCTTTTAGAATTTTTCTTAAATAAATTTGAACATGAAAATTTAATTGTTTTCTAAATTTAAAAGAAACCAACATATTTAAGATTTTCAGAATGAACTACGGAAGTTTGATATTGAATAACGTGTACATAAGCACCACCAGGACAACTTAAAACATGAAAAAAAAATTTCCTTTTGTGAATAATTTATTAATTTCTTATTTTTTGTAAATAGACAATATCATTTAGTGCTTGTAAGACGGGTAATTTAACAAATAAACTTAAAATCGAAAGGTTAAGGGTGGTACCGTTTAAGGTTTAATGGGTTAGCTTTTGAGTCCAAGAACTCTAGTTTTCCAAATCTTTTTTCTTAAAAAAAAAATCGGTTTTTATGCAACTTAGTAATTAAGTTATAACTAATCAATCCAATTAATTATAACTTAACTTTTTCGGGATCTTGATTAGGTAGTGACTCTAATTTTTTTCAAAATCAAAAGAAAACCAGCTTTCCTTAATTTTTAGTCGATGTTTAATATTAAATAGATATAGCTTAATATTAATTAGACTAAGGAAATGAAAAAATCGAAAAATTAGTCTCAACAATAAAAAACATACAAAATTACTAAGCTTTGTTGTTAATGAAACTTGGGAAGGAGTTTGGATTTGCAAAAGACAACATATACGTTAGGCAATGAAGTGTATTAGCGCTATCTAATGTTGACATTATGATACCTAAATAATTAAAGTGTTTTGAGCAAAGAGATGAATAAAGTGAAAATAGTAAATGAGAGTATTGAGTGCCTAAAGGCTTTTATTGTACATGCCTTTAACTATTTATAGATAGGGATGATAAATAGGGTAGCCTACGTGTTTTCATGTGCCTAACGTGCTTATGCTTTTCACATGTTAGGCCTAGTGTGCTCGTGTGCCTAGAGCCTATTTATTAAGCATGCCTGTTTACATGCTGACCATGTACCCATAAATGGGCTCGGTAGTTTTTAGCGTATATATAATTTTGAGTTGCGGATTTTCTTCCAAACAGTTACTTACGTGTATTATACTATTACTACGTATTAATACGTTAATTTAGGAAACTATTACTTTTTTGAAAAATTTAATTAAAAAAGAAAATATTATTGCTATTATTACGTATTAACATTAGCATGGTAAATTAAGTCACGCATTTATTCATACGTATTAACATTTACGATGTTGATGATAGTGGTAGCGATGGTGGTAGTTAGCTAAAGTGACGAAGATGTTTGTGGTGGTAGAGGTTACAGTAGTGGTACTGGCAATGGTATTAGGGGCAGTTCTATAGTTTAGGTAATCGTAGTGGTGGCAATGATGGTAATGGTCAATGGTGGTGCCGATAGGGCGATGGTGGTAGTAGTTTAGTCAGTGCTGGCGGTAGTTGATGGTAGACGTAGTGCTGGTAATGAAAGTGGCTGGTGGTGAGTGGTAGGCACGGTGGTTGTTGGTGGTGGTAGTGGTAAGTAGTGGCGGATGGTAGTGGCTAATGATAAGGTGGCATTTTGTAGTGGTCCATTGTGGGGATGATAGTTAGTGGTGGTGGCAATGTTTGTTGTAGTAGTGGTGGATGGGTCATCGAGTTGGTGGTAGTAGTAGTCGGTGGTTATCCGTAATAATGAAGGCAGTCAATGGTGGTGAGGGTTAGTAGTTGTAGATGGTGGCGGTCGATAACGACAGTAGTAGTAGGTGGTGGCAGTAGTAATAAGTGATGATAGTAATAATAGGTGGAGGTAGTAGTAGTAGTAGTTGTTCATGGGACTATGTCGATGGTGATGTTGTGCATGGTGGTGGCAACAGTGGTGTTGGTGGTCCATAGTTATTTGTAGAGGTATGCAATGGTTGATAGTGTAGCGAAGGTGGCGATTAAGCCAATGGTAATGGTTGCAGTTAGTAGTCGATGGTAGTGGTGGAGGTTGTGGTGGTCAGTAGTAGTGGTGGAGATTATGGTGGTCAGTGGCAATGTTAGTGTTCCATGGGCAGTAGCGATGTTTACGGCAATAGTGATAGTTATGTACGGTGGCAGTAGTGGCAGATGGTGGTGTTGGAGGTCCATAGTTGTCCGTAGTGGCAACGGATGGCGGTAGTTAATAACGAAGGTAATAATTAATGGTAGTGGTTACAATCGGTGGCAGTAACGGTGGTTAGTAGCAGAAGTAGTGTTCGATGGCAATGGTAAGTGGTGGTGTTTCATAGAGGACGTGGTGGTGGGGTGGTTAATAGTGGGCAGCGGTGTTGGCATTCTACAGTGGTTGAGTTAGCGATCGGTGGTAGTAGTGGTGCTCCAAGTGGTTATGATGGGTGTTAGCACTTAGTGGCGGTAGTAGTTATCGCCTTATCGTTAAATTTACATAAGGTTATTTTTTGGGAAAACCAAATTAGTTGGTATGAATATAATGATAGTGATGCCTTTATTAAGTAATATAAATCTTATTCATATAATATAATATGTATATGGCGTATTTAATATATGTTTTATACATGAGAATTGATATATGATAATGTGATTAATGAAAGGATAAAAAGAAGGAAAAGAAACGAATATCAAATTTTAATAGGTACAAAAAGAATTAGAATAAGGACATTTTATTAAAAATTTGATTTTCTTCATTTACATTAGTAACTAATATAATGTTTAACAAAAAACTAAAAAGAAAAATAAAAACCCTAAATATCTCCAAAATGTATATGTGGAGATGTCGATGATTGGCCTTGTCCTTGTCCTTATCCTTATCCTCGGTCGCCATCAAGAGGAAGTTGTTATTGTAGAGGTAGGAAGACAAAGCCAACTAATTGGTAGTATGCCTACTGGTGTTGCTACATTTCCTCAATACGTTGGCCTTGTTGTCACTGCTCCTCTTTAATCTCTTGGATATTGGTCCTGTACCCCCTTATCATGTTATACATCTCTTATTCCCTTACAAATCTAGTGATATCCCTCTTGTACATTTTATTAATACATTGGTACATCCGTTACATGCTAAAGGGAACATTTGAGTTGGGGGCCTCTTGATGACCATATGCTTCTTCATGTCTAAACTTAACCTGTTGACCTTGCTAATCTAGGAGTGCGTCAAGAGGAAGTTGACCATCTTCCAATTGTTGATGTTATGCTTGTGCTTGCTGCTGTTGTTATTGCCTTTGCCTAACCTTATACCACTCACTTGTCTCTTCATTCCTCTTGATGTGAAGCTTTTGCTTCAACATATCTAATTTGAATAGCTTCGCCTTACTATTTATGTAGCCATTCAAATCAATTCTTTTGAATGTAAGCATGTGTGAGAGGAAGTACTCGTATCCTAATTGACTATCCTTTCATGCATGTATTCGCATCATGCAACAACAGATGATAGTCTTAACATTGACTCGTCTTTCATAGAGGATGGAATAAATAAGCCATAAATCCTCTTCTAAAAAAAATGACATGTTAACGCATGGAGTGATAGAGTTGGTAATTATATGATGGAGAAATCATGCTATGACAGGGGGATCACTAGACTTTAAGTGCCTACGATGCTCAACAGTATTCTCCCCTTGACATATAGGTAGCCTGAATATTCGAACAAAAGCTTTTGTAGCATCCTATTTTTAAAGCTTAAAGATTTCCCCGCCAGGGGGGAGCTGTAACAATTCATTAATGTATTTCGAATGAACCGTCAAAATCCAGCTAAACATATAAGTGGAAATATACCCAATGTTGATATCCGTCACATTCCATGGCTCATCGTCATCACCTTCATAAAACAATTTGGTTGTCACATTCGAATAGAATATGCGAACCAAGTCAAGATATGTATCATTATTCAAGTCTAACAATTGCTAGAGACTCATTTGTTGAAGTAGCTCTTAAATGTTGTTGACATCAAGCAACTCATCCCAATCATATGACCACGTGACCAGAACATTTCGTTAGCAAAATTCATGGTTAAATTGGTTACGCATTTTGATGGTTACAAGGTGTTCTCCATCGTACGCATTGGCATCGATCAAAGTTGGTGGAGGGGGTGTGGGAGAATGGGATTGAAGATGCTTATTCCTAGACTTACTTTGTCGCTTGCTTTTTGTAGATCATACGCAAGAAGAGGATTCCATAGTAATTCAATTGGGTATGGGTTTAGTAACTTGGAAAGTGAAATGGAGGATTTTGGAACGTGGGCACTTTTGGTTTCGAACATAGGAATGTTGTGAGTGGAGATTGTCCTTATATAGACATTCTCTAGGCCACAATGTGTTGACGTTATGGAGGACGTGGATATGTTGTGGCCACAACGTCGGTACATTTATCGCCACAACGTGCCTACATCCATTATAACAGTAAAAAGAAAATGACCTTTGTGGCCAAAACATGCCTACGTTTCACATAACATCGGAACATTATAGCCACAACGGTAAAATAAAAGATTGTTGTGACTACAATGTGTCGACATTGGTAGAAACATGGGTATGTAGCTCCTACAACGTGCTAACATTGGTCATAACATGGGTATGTTGAGGCTTAAGCGGTCAATAATAATTAACTTTGGGGGCCATAACATGCCGTCGTTGTTTACAACGTGGGCACGTTGTGGCCCTAATGTTCATAAGATGACCTTTTTGGCCCTAACGTAATGTACCTACATTGGCATATTTTGGGCCTCAACGTTTCTACATTAAGTTCAACGTTAGCACGTTAGGGTATAACTGATATAAAGGCCAAGCTCTAGTGACAATGACACTTGTGACTAGTCCTATAAATACTTACGACTCAATGTACATTACTATTAGCTAATTAAATTTTTTACATATTGCCATATCAGGACATTGTGAGAAAAGCAACGTTTAGAATTTTTTCATCGAAATACCAAGGCAAGATGCTGTGAAATGTCTCATGTGCAATGCTCATCTTACCAACAAACGCAGTAGAGGTGTTGGTTACTTTTCACAACATTTGCAATTATACCAATCTAAAGGAGAAAAATTGATAATGGTATAAGAATAAAACGTTGTATCTATCATGGGATCATTAAATAATGAGGATACAGATAAAGATAAGCCCGAAGTAGTTGATTAGGTAATTTTGATATAGAAATAGAAATTCAGTAGACAATCAGACAGACTCAAACACAAACAGACAAACGAGTAGGGATTTAACTATTGTAGTCTTGTGCACCCAATGTGAGGACGTTATACTTAACGTTCCCACATTGGAATCTCGCTCAGGGGAAAATATTTGGGCAGAAAGCTTAATGTAGGCACATTTTATATGACACACTAACGTTAGGCTTTCCATCCAAATATTTTCTCTTGAATAGGAGGCCAACGTGAGGACATTATACCCAACGTCCCCATGTTGGCCTCCTATGTGGCGACGACGTTGTGGGTTAACATGGGGATGTTATACCTAACGTCCCCGTGTTAGCCTCCGGTGGCATATCCTCTCTCCTTTTGCCGTATAAATATGAGGTTGCATTATGACATTTGCTACATTCTTCCTAACATTCCCTCTATTTTATTTTCCAACTTTGGTGGAATTTTTAGTCCATATTATCTTTATTCTCTAAACTCCTGTCTTTATCTAAATACATATACATTTAACAATGTAAAGAATAGGAAGTGGAAATCTTGATGTCAACTTGCTAGCAATTAATGAATATGACTATTTATGAATCTTCGGTCATAAGGTTCCTTGTTAAGGGTACACAAATTTGTTAAATACTATCAAACAATCAGTCTCGGGGTATCCGCCTTCTATCGCTTCTTCTAATACCCATGCTAACATGGCTGGGGATGTTCCTCTGCCCGTAATGCAATGGTCACCTTCAATGGCTAATGAGAATGCAAATGACTATGAGGATTTCAATATGGTATGTGTCATTTAGATTGTTTTCCATTAGTAAAAGTGAATTTACATTTATAATTAGTATAGATATCGATTGTGAAATAATTAATCGAAGATATTGTAATTATATTTGTTTTGTTATGGCTAGGAGGATTACACTGAAGACCCATCGTAAAGTCAGTTGCATGGAGGATCACTAAGCAATACTGGTTTTACTGCAGCCAAGAGTTCATTCAGAAGACGAAGGAGGCAAACAAGTGATATTTGGAATTATTTCATTGTTATAGCCGAAGAAGATGTTGCTCAGTGTATGACATGCAACAAACCTTTATCCAAAAAGTCCAGGTTGAGAATGAGCCACCTTACATGACATTTAAAGATGCATATGAAGAAAAATGAACCATTAGTTAGAGTCCCAAATGCTCGATCGGTAGGAACTTTGTCAACTATCGAGGAAAGTGATATAACATTTGTATTCAACTAGAAGGAGGTACGAGAAAGTCTTGTTCAAATGATGGTAACTGTCGGTACATCGTTCTACGCAACGGGCCATGAAGATTTTGGAGAGTGAGCATTAAGTTCATTGTAGCGAGAATATAAGCATGCGGGGTGACAAACCCTACGAAATGAAACAATTGAATTGTTCATATGTAAACATGAACAATTAAAGGTGCAGTTATATAGTCTTGAATCTAAGTAACATGAATCCGAATCTTTCCTTCAAAATTATTTGGATTACTATTATTACAAAATTCTTGTTGTTCTCGATGCCATTCGTATTGCCGTATTGGGTTTCTTTTACATCAGACATATGAAAATCACCACTCATCGATGTTGATAATAGTTATATGTGTATCATGGCATACTAGATAGACAAAAATTGGATAGTGTAGAATCGGATCATCGTACTTATGTTGTTCTCAGAATCTCATACGGGTTCAACAATCGCATCCAACATCTTAGACATAATTTAGACCTTTGATATTTGTAGGCTATTCATCATTGCTTTTGATAATGCATCCGCAAACATGGTAGTGATGATTATTGAAATAGCAATCGAACCCGATTTGCAAAGGGAAGCTTTTCCATGTTCATTATGTGTGCCACATTCTAAATCTTGTGGTGAAGATGGTATGAACGCTTGCGAGATAACGGATCACCTTATCAAGATTCGTTTTGTAATAAATTATATTTGTCACAGCAAACGGAAACATTTATAGTATACCAATTGCTACTGGAATGAAAACCATAAGTTATTCATCTTACCTCACGACATCATCATTCGATGGAATTCTATACATGAGATGTTAGACAAATCGTTAAAGGTCAGCAATATATATTACATAAAATTATTATTACATTCATTGGGTCTAACATTTATTTAGAGATATAATTTATTCTTACCTTACGATAATACTTTATACTGAACACTTTCTTAATTGTTAATATAAGTTTGGAAGGCCCTGACCATTTTTTACAACTTCGACATCCATCAGAAAGTAAGCCAAGAGTCCAAGCTTGGCCGAATTTGTATGGCGAATTGGAAGAAAACAAGCAACTTGTGTGAGCTGCAAAGTGCCTTCGTCCACTTGATGATGATTTTATCCAATTGCTATTATCTTACGAGTAATATTGTACTCCTGAATCTCATTGATATTGTTTATACATTGATAAACTTCACAGATGAACCATTGCTCTTTCTTACTGTTACTGCAATGAAGGCTAAATTGTTTGTGTACTTTTGCCCCTTTCCTCTCTTATTTTATGTTGCAATAATGTTGGATTTACGTTACAAGTTTTACGGTACTTATAATTTGCTAGAGGAATTTTACTGAAATATTGGCATGGAAGATGCAAGGCTCAACACGGAAGTTGAGAGTGTACTCAAATCCTTATTCCTCTATTACAGGGGTAAAATGTGTAACGACTCGGCTGGAACTCCTTCCACCGAGGTATTGTTCGCTTTGGCATGAAACGCCGCACGGTTTTGTCCTTTGGTGCAACTGGTTCCTAGGAAGTTACCCATCCTGGAATTGCTTCAGCATGAGCACGCTTAACTCTGGAGTTTCGATGTACTTCGAGCCGCTATACCAAAAGGTGTTTCGATGATTAGAGTTCCTCTGTCTAGGCATGTAAGGGGTATTACAGAATGCATCCTTCGTCTTAATCATAAGGCTAATGTAGAAGCAAACGGTAGTTTTAATGCTACGTCTATAAAGAGGAGCAGGCAGATCGCTTAAATAAGTTGGAATTTAGGGACTACTAGTGATACTATTAGTAAACTATTGGTATAATAAGTTCAACGCCTGCAAGAAGATAAGGCTGATGTAGATGTTCTTGAATGGTGGGTAGCAAAATCTCACATGATACCTATCTTATCAATTGTTGTAAGGGATGTTTAGGAGGTTTTGGTTTCAACAATGTCGTCTGAATCGGCTTTTAGCTTGTGCAGGTGAGTCCTTAGCCCCCACTGCCTTTGGCTTAAAGTTGAAATTGTTGAAGCCATTATATGCCTTAAGGATTAGAGAGATGCTTAAAAGAGGAGACAAGGGGGTATAGAATCAATTTTTAGCCGTGAGGAAGATGAGGAAGTCGCGTGGTCACTCTAGGCAATGGAAAGGGGAGAGGAGATGCGATAGATTGATGACGATGATGAGGAGGAGTATTGATTGGAACATTTGTTCCATTCTATAACAAATATTATTTTTGATTGATTGGCTCATTTGTACTTTCTTAAATTTAATCTATATCTTCTAACAATTAAATTTGTATTTACGCTCATCTATTTATCATGTTAAGTCGCTGTCTCCTTGCGTCAAGGATGTGTTTAGACTTTAGGCCTATGATGGCATAACCTATTTGATGAACTTGTTCGAGCCTTAGTGTACTTACTTTAAGTCAGGTTCATACAATTTATGTTGCTTTCATTTAACGATCTAATTTCATATAATATTTACCTACTTTGATTCATGAACGTAGTATCACTTAAATTGAATTTAAAATAGATTTGCCTAATTAAATTAGGTTTATTAATTTACTAAACCATTCATTTATATTTTACTCAAGCTTAACTTGCTCATTCAAATTAAAACAAATAAATTAGTTAAATGAAATTGTATAAAGAAATTATAATAATTATTATTTTTTGTTTATTTAATATAATATTTAAAATTAAAAAATAGGTACATGTTATACTTACTGGTATACTATAATTCTAGTAAAAAAAAAAAAGCAACTGATTAAACTAATAAATTATTACATCAAATAAACTTTTTGTTTATAATCTTTCAAAATTAAAAATTACATACAAGGCACACTAACTATTATAATAATAATAAGAAAAATCAACTGATTAATGTATTAAATAAATAAATTACTACATCAAATACACTATTAAATTAAAAATACTTTAAATATAATTTTTATTTACATTTCCAAAAAATAAAAGGCTCAACGTATTACTCATGTGCTTTCGTGCTTGTACTTGAGCAACCCACCTACCTTATTATGCCTAGTGTGCTCGTACTCGTGTGCTTGAGCCTAAGCCCATTCGTGATCGTGCCTTCTACTATTTTCAAGCACTTGTCCTTGGATAGCTTACGAAACAAATCCAATCGTGCTCATGCTTATATACTTAGCCTATTTATCGTCCCTATTTATAAAGTGTGGAGACAGTAGTTACTGAAGGCGAGTTGTCAATAGTAATTTAATCACTTACAACATGTGGTGTTCCCATTAATTGAAGCGTGTGATAAATATGAGGAGCACGAGGCAATTGATTAGTTACCCAAACTGTTCACACCTCCACCTTAATATTTAAATATTCAAACTCATAGAACGAGCCTTGGTGACTGAAGCACACGAGTCCAAGTCGTAAAGGTTACCGCAAGCAGTTTTGAGTTCCTCTAATGACTACTATCAATAGGTCACAACTGTTAGAAAGTAAGATGGCTCCGTTTTACATTGAAGTAGGTCATTACCTTGCTAGAACGTATTTTTCCCCTGCTTGGTGAAAATCTGTTGTCAACAAACGTATTTTTCTCTTGAGTCTTTACACTGTGATGACGTAATACTGTTAATTTATTCCTAAAAGAATAATATTTTGCACGAAAATCAAATTTTATTCAAAACTTATGCTTTTGATTTTTGATTATTTTATGCTGGGAATAGATAATCATGATGTGACCCACATAGCCGGCAGTTGGGGTTCATGTCTTAGCTTTAATCTATTAAATAGACGTGTGTAGAAGGGAGCACTGATCCCTACCTAAGAGAATATGAAAGGTCCAACACTTTTCTTGACAATTGGAGTCTACATATTCCATTATAAAATTGAATTACCAAACTTTTTAACCAATAGAAGAACGACGAAGTCTTCTATACCACTCCCACTTGTTGAGCACTATCCCATGAAAGAGGAGAACATTAGAAATTAGAAAGCGTGGACTTTTCCCCAATTTAATGTTAGTGCAGGTATTTAAATTCCTAAAACTATTGAGTATGCATAAACTTCTAAATTTTCAAAATGATTTATGAAAGAGTTGTGATAAACATTACAAAGCATTCTTTCTTTCTGAGTTATAAACTTTTTAGTAATGATTTATGATTTTAGCATTTCTTTGAAATATATACATATTTTCAAAAATTAGAGTTAAGTGATTGATTATAACCGATCAATAATCTTTAAGTTTATTTGCAATTATCCTTAAACAATATTTATTAATTTCAATTTATCATTTTGATGTGTCTTCACTAGTCACAATTAAATATGAAAAACATACAGAATAAATTACTATAATAATATATTGAATTTACGATCTAAATGTTAGATATGTAAATGAATAGTCTAAATTTTCCAATTATGATCTTATAACTTTTTAAATACACGAATAATCCTTAATTACTAAAAAGTCAAAGTTATCAATAAAATCTTTAAACAATCTGTTTGAATCTAACGATAATTTCAAGCATATATAAATTTTTAAAAGTTACATGAAAGATGAGTATATAAGCTCAGCAAATCAAAGACAACATACCTTCATTGAATAGACCATAGGATATAATTTAATCTATCGAATGGACTATACTTTCTCCCTTACGCATTAGATTGACGTGGAATAGTAAATAAAAAATATGTTGTTGCGATTTGAGCTTATCCGTTGTTAATAATATAATGACCGATTGAATTGGCCATGACTCATTGTCCTAATATTTTAGTAGAATTTGTCCATCCCAATGATGACTTCATAGCTGCAATTCCATTGAGTAGATCGAGAACGTTAACGTGGACGATGTGATTGAAGCCAAAAACATGGGAAGAATATATTGGATTGTCTGATGTGGGTTTTTCTTTGATAAAACTGTTTGCATAAAAGAATGGCTGTGGTGGAATCTTGACATTGAAACTAACGAGTTTTGTCTTTGTCTGCTGGCAATCCATTTTGACCAACACAACGAAAGTGGCTCCATTTTTTCAGGAAGGTTGGGGATCACAAGAGTTGTAAAAGCAACTTGCAATTTATTTTATTTTATTATAAGAGAAAAATTCGGGATTAATCGATCCATTAAAAAATAAATGTTTATATTATTAGATTACAACAGGATCAATAATTACTATTAAAATTTGAACAATACATATAACTATAAATCATAATTGTTTTAAAAATTTCTGGGAAAAGGGCGGGGAAAAAAAAAAAAAACCCAACGGTCTGTTGATTTCCGAAATCTCTTAGGGTTTTAAAATATACACTTCTGTTTTAGAAAATCATTCTTCTTCAATGTTCTAAACTCCTTAATTAAAAATTTTCACCAATTTTGAACTCAATAACTACCTTGCGCTTTGACATCTTTGCTACATTTAAGATAAGTTCGGTGATATGTTGAGTTTTGATCGGGTTGCAAATAGGGATGACCAATGCTAGGTGAACTTGTGGCCCATTTTTGTAATTTTCTCTTTAATATACTACTCTATTCTCACAAAACTAGACTTAGTGTATACGAAAATTTCATCACTTCAACTTTAGATAATTTTGTAAAATTTATACTTAAAATTTCACGCTAAATATCATACATTATCAAACTTTTGCTTACCAAAATTATAACCTTTCTTATGGCCGTTTACACTTATATTTATAGACCAATGAATATTTTCTATGTCATCTTTTTAAATAAGGTATGGTAGTAAATTTAACAAGTAAAACTTTAAATCGGTGGAGTATTTAGCAAATAACAAACAATAAAGTATATTATTTAGTAATTTTAAAACTTTAGGTATGAAATTGAAAAAATATTAAAGTTCAAAAAGTGATTTGAACTTTATTCCTTTTTTGAATATTTGAGCTTAGTAAATATTTATAACACACTCTTTGAATTTAACAAATAAATCCAATTTTATTAATATAACTCTATATTTTAGTAATTTGGTTAAACAAACATTGTTTAAATAAGCATATGACTTTATTTGGTTCATCTTTTTTTCGTCTTATTAGTATCTTTTTAGTATTTACCTAAATCTTGCATTTAGTAAGAATAAGATAATAAAAAAAATTGAAATATAACTCCATATATATTTATCTTTTGAAATTAATTACTCAACAAATTCTAATAAAGTTGAATTTATCTATTATTTACTTTATTTATATTTACAAAAATACTAATTTAAATAATCATCTTCAAAATATAAAATATTTTTTTTCAAGTTTTTTTTTTTATTTTCCAATTCTAACACTCTAATCACTACTTTCATCATAATTATAAAACAGAAATAAATAAAATATAATTAAATAGTTTTTCAAATACTAGATTTCAAACAAATACAACTTAAACATAGAACAAATAAACACAGGACCTATGTTGATTTTCTAAACGATTTATACATCTTTTCTTTTTAGGTACAGACGGATGATCATTCGACCTTTACATATCTTCTCTTCCGGTGTTCCCTAACTAAATCAACCCCTTGACCTTGCTATTATTTTTACATTATCATTACAACAATATAAGGGTAGTCTATAACTCAAATATTTAAATAATTTTTCTTTGTATTTTAGCATCAATACCCGTACAAATATTTTCTCCATAAATATCATGCTGAAATTTTGCAAATACAAATTAGAACTTTTATTCCTATTTTAATTTCATGGCATCTATGAGATGAAAGAAACAATATGAAATATATAAATATTCACAAACCCCATAAGAGTTTGGTGAATGAAATTACGGTTGATTTAATTTGTATTGGAAAGGCAAACCCCCTTACTCCTAGTCAGATTAGATATAATGAGGATTTATTTGCTTCATTAGCAAAACAACGTAGAAAGAAAAAAGTTCATTTTAAATTATGCAATTTAAGCCAAGGCAAAGATAGAGGTGATAGTATTTTTGGGGACTTTAAAGGAAAAATAATTTGGTGCTATAGAATTGCCTTAACTCAATTGATTTTATTGAACTAATAACTCTTGTTAAGGGACTTAAATTATGTAGGCTGTTTAATTTCTCTGGAGTACAAATTGAAATGGACTCCCTGGTAGTATTGAGATGGGTATCTACTACAAAAATCATACGAGACATTTGGAACGACATTTTATGAGAGGACTCTGTTTAAGGGAATCCATGGCTAAGTCAGTCGTATTTTAAGAGAGAAAACTGTTGTGGTTGATTGAATTGCTAATGAACAAGCATGTGAAACTCAATCAAACTTCTTCTACACAAACATGACACAGTTGGATAGAGATTGCAAGAACATTCTAGCATAGGATATGATTAGATTTGGAAACTTCATGGTTATATCCTATTATTAATCTGCTGTAGGTCCAACTTTTGTTTCTGTTCTTTAGTAATGCTTGTATTTTGTTTGTTATAGATAT
Organism: Lumnitzera littorea; assembly: GCA_024138015.1. Lineage (NCBI taxonomy): Eukaryota > Viridiplantae > Streptophyta > Magnoliopsida > Myrtales > Combretaceae > Lumnitzera > Lumnitzera littorea. The sequence continues at coordinate 155,297,490 of JAMXBB010000001.1, read as the reverse complement.
TGCCACTTCTTGTTTTCCCACTTGGTCATTGTATTAGGATGAGTACTCCCTCCTTTTTTTTCTTTTCTCTACTTTGAAGCTATTGTAAGGGGAGTGTTACTTTTGTTATTTAATTTATCAGCAGTTTTACTGGTTTTAGAGATTCGGCCCTATATTACCCTCTTACTTGTACTCTTTATTTTTATTAATAAAATTTAAGGATGATATCCTTCCATATGTATGGGGTTTTCCAATTAAAAAATAAAAAATTCAATAATTTTATTGTGATAGAATAGTTAAGCCTTGTAATTTTTTTTTTTTAAATTTTTGTTGGATTAATGATTAGGTTGAAATAAACCAAATAGAAGATATCTTAGTGTTATGGATTATTGGGCTCAAACTGTTGAGCCTGTTACACTATTCTTACGGAGTCCATTTCTATCATGGACATTGGCCAGATAAAGAGAATTCTTGAAAGGAGAAGATGAAAATTGTTCAAATTCCCTAAATCATCAGAATGATCCCTAGTCGAGATGAAGGCCGTTGATCTGCCTATGGACTTCATTTAGATAAAGTCCAACTTCAGTTGCTTGATTGAAGTCACCTTTCATGCAATTCATTAAAAGACATCCATTTTCATTTGTAAAACCTCTTCTTTTTTCTTTTGGTCAAATTTTCTTTTAAGGTATAGGGAACAGGAAAATAGGGCCAAGTTAATGAAACTACGAGTAGACCGTGCTTGTTAATCTCATTAATATCCCTATTAGTTCTAGTTTTAGGTTTATGTTGCTTTTGGTGGTATTATTTGTAGATTGTCTGGTTCAATGAAATTTAACTTTCTTTTGCCTGTTGTTGGTATTCAATCTAATCTGTTTGTATTGCTTGCTTATGCAAAAGTAAGCATTAGACATTAAGGTAATATTTAGTTATAAAAATTGGACTGAATGAAAAGAACTAGATATGATACATATAAGAAAAACTAGATAGTACAAGCTTGTTTTACTCTGTTTGGTTCGCATAGTATTAGATACAAAATTGATATTAAAATATTAATTAATTATATTATTAAATAAATAATTTTTTATAATATTTAGTAAAAATAATATTAATTAACTCAATATTATAACGTAAAAATATATTTTTGAAAATGTAAAATATTTTTTATTTTTATCTAATGAATTTCATTTTTGTACTATATGAAAATATGATAAAATTTGAACCTTTTATTTAGTCCATCAATCTAATTTTTGTCCATTCTTTAATGTTAGAAACTAAACATGAATTTTTTTTTTTAATTTAATACCATAAAAATTATGTAACTGAAGCACAAAATCCATTCCTATCATTTGAAGCACATGAATTACGTTGCAGCACATGATGTTCATCAATGGATTCGTGTCGTATTCTCTACAGGTTGCGTTGAGTGCGTCTCGAGTAACCTACAGTTTGCACAGGGTAAAATGGCACAATATGAAGATAGGATTTTGCTATCAATGTCGAGCAACTTATGGGTGCACTTTCCGCTACCTTCGTTATATCCTATAGTCAACCCCTTCTGAAATTTGGGTTAGAAATGAGATGTTTTCCCTTCTTATTTAACGACGACAATAACAATAGAAGGATTTCCTTGGTACTTCAACACAAGTAAGAAGTATAAAATTATTTTTTTTCCCCCCATTTTTTCATTCCTTCACATTTTTCAATCTCTCGTTGAATATATGAAAACCTAATTACAACTTTTCAAAGGAACTGTAGTGAGGCTGAAAAATGATAAGGCAATATTGTGAATAGAATGTAGATACATTATACTTCACTCATTTGTTTTGTGGTTTACTTACGTCAACGTTTGTAAATAGAGAGGTTATTAGCTATTAAATAGTATAGTGACAATTAGAGTTAGTTAGAAGTAAAAGAAGAGTTTCGAGTTCTTTCAAATAATTAGTTCATCTTCTTATTTTGTAGTTGTATAGACATATATATATATATTCTTTCGTCTGAAAGTTACTCGAAAGCAATGCCTAATCAAGTTTATAGGTTTAAGAGATCTCTTTTAGATTGAAATAATTGAATTTTGAAATTTCTAACTTTCTTACTACGTGAAGGTTTACTCAATCCAAGAGCAATTAGTCTCTCTTTATTATTACGTGGAATGATGGTGGTTCTCTTGTTGCGTTGCTTTATGGCTAAGGATTTGTCGTTAAGAGGAACTTGTGAGGATAATATTAAAGCTAAATTAGATGTCTTGCATCTTTCCACTAAAGATCTTGGATATATTAGATTCTTCCTTGGTTTGGAAACATATAGGACAACTATTGGAATATTGTTGAATCAACAGAAATTCACTTTGGATGTTCTTTTATTGATGCCGGTTTGACTGCTGCCAAGCCCACTGAATTTCCACTTCCTGCTTGTTCTCAGCTGAATGAATCACAGTTATACAAAAGTTTCATTAAATCACTTTTTTATTGCTATGTAAATGGTTGACTCTTTGTATCTTACATTAACAAGACCTAATACATGTTTTGCTTTTCACAAGTTGAACTAGTTTTTGTCATACATGTTTTGCTTTTCACAAGTTGAACTAGTTGTTGTCATGTCCTAGAACATTGCATTTACAAACCCGCATATCATGTCCTCAAATATCTTAAGGGAACAATTTCACCTAATCTCTTTTGTTTGTTTGATAATTACCTTAATTTATTTGGCTATTTTGATACCATCATGAGCCATTGCGTTGCACTTACAACCCATTTATTTTGCTGAATTAAATAAGGTGGAATGCAATTGGTATTACTATGTAATAGAATAAAGCTCTAATATGCCTAGACTATTTATTACCTTGTTCACTTAGATGTAATTGAATTGAGATTACTTTGTTTAGTTTACTAGAATTGATAAATGAATAAAGCCTGAATATATAATCAATACCCAAAATTACTCTTATGTATTCATAAGATAATTATTAAAGAAAAAGAAAACAAAACAGCTCTTTCGTACTGTAACCCAAATTGAAAACATCGTACAAACACTAACCTAAATTGAGAAAGTTATCTCCATACTTGAAACCTTAATTCAAAATTAAGAACATAATCTCCAATAGTCATAAACCCTAATCTCTCCATCATATGCCCCTCTCGTAATTTTCAAGTATATATATCTCTCTCTCTCTCTCTCTCTCTCTCTCTCTCTATATATATATATATATATATATATATAATATTACGAGTAAAAAATCAGAAACGAATATTACTAATATTACTAATTTGATGTTTTCTATGTGTTTCAATTCTTCTTACTCTATCACTCTTTTTTTCTTTTTTAATTTTTCGATTTCTATTCTTCTTATGAGTGATACGTTGCTTTTCTTATGTTGAAATGTTGGATTCCTATGTTTCCATACATTGGTCTAAATGAGTTTTACGTTAACCAACTTATTAGACAAAATGTGCACTTTAGTTTCACTGGATTAAGGAAAAGGCCTTTGGTAGCTAACTTTCTATATATTATATATTATTTATTGATTTATCGTAATGTTTCTAAATACACAAGATAAGCTAATGGAGGCTAGATAGGAAATATAAACATCAATTCATATGTAAAGTGAGGTACAATCTCTCCTTTGTCGATGTTTACTTTGCCGGCTGATCAGTTTTATAGATTACTTCAATTTTCTTGTATCATATATTTATATTACATATATAGGAACAAGGAAAACATTATTTCTAACATCATTTTTTCCTCGAATTACTCTTCAAGTGCAAATTTCCTTCGTATTGAAAGAGATGCTAATGAATATGAAGTCTTGGTGCTATAGGAGAATTATGTATAGGTGATCCTGTATCATGTCTTATTAGAGAAAGAATGAAGCATTATTAAAGAAAGAATGTGAAGAAGATATTAGCAGAAAGCATGATGTATGTTTAGGGGTCAATACAATAGTTGAGATTGGATCAAATGTAGAGAAATGATCTTTCGATGAGTTTGATATCTATTGTTGGTGCTTATCATTGTAATGGTCATATATTATATTGTATATGGTAGAATCAGCAAATATAAAGTAGAAAGATATTACTATTGGCAGTCGTCACTATTAGAGAAAAATAAGATGTTTATTTCCCATTTTGTAAAAAGACTAAATTGGGAATGTACATTGTACCTATTGTTGTAATGAGAAGCTTTTTAGTAATACTATCTTTGTTTCATTTTATTGTATTCCCAACCCACCCCCCCTATGAAGATACTCCAAAATCACACACCTCCCTTTTGTATCTTAAATATCTCATATGGAAAGAAAAGAAGGGGAGAAAAAATGTTATATAAGTTGATGTAAGTACTAAAAAAGAAGTTAAATGTTATGTACAATCTTAAATATGATTTTCCCTCATATAGGCTGATGCAGGTAATCAGAAGAAAACGTTATATAGGTCGAAGTTTCTTATGAAGAACTAATTTTTAATGGTAGGGGTTTAAGAATTGTTCTGTATACCAACTTATTAATTGATAACTTGTAGAATCACATTAACCAAATGATGATATTGAAACACCTTATTTCATTGGATCCTATACATTCAAAAACATCTTATTATAGCATATACAAGATATTTTTGTTAGACAAAATATATTACAATCATTAACCAAAAGCATATCACAACATCTTCAACCCAGTACAAATTATAATAACAAATTCCCATATCCTCATTCAGTAATTATAACAGCAAATTGCTGTCAAAATTTGTAGTGCAATAATCTATTTCCTTTGCATCCTCATCCAGTAATCATAACAAAAAACAAACATATTTTTCTATATTTATGTAACTATGGTTCGTGTAATGATAATGATCTTGACAATAAGAATTGCAAAGTCATGTGTTCCCTATTTTTGTAATTGGTTTTGTTATTTAGAATCCAATTATCTGTTATTGTTTAATTTGAGTAACAGTTGCTATAATTCTTATAGTTGATATAAAAAAGAAGAAGCTACAATGATATGCTATTTCGATAATCAATGATTCGTGTAGTTTAAAAAAGGCAATAATTCTTTATTTTAGGTATAAATCTGCTATTTTGGCATTAATTTGTGTAGTTTAAAGAATTGCAATCTGCAAATTTAGCAATTTGGAATATCCTTACTATATTTTGAATGTCTGTGCTTGATTTGTAATATCCCTTACAAGAGATGACATATTTGAAGCAAATGTAATATCCCTTACATTATAGTAAAAGACATGGACACATTTATAACAACCTATGTTGCTATATTTACAATATCCCTTACTATAACTTAGGAAAAATCTTTTGGCCAAGCAAGGGATGATCCCTTGGTCATTATTTGAGAAAAATACAATATGAGATGGCCTACAATATTTGTCATATTCCTTGCTCATAAATATTCGTTGCACTTAGCTAGTTTTCTTATATTCATAGTTGTGAAATCAATATACCTTTAATTTATATTTAAGCAATATATGCGCTTAAAATCAATTGATAAGAATAGATTTCTATATTACATTGATTTTTTCCTTTAGTAATCATAATTTAGCATTCTTTTATTTCTTTTACCCTTTTCATTACCTACAAGATTTCACTATGATATAGCCATCTCTTCTTTTCCCCTTTCAAGTATGTTAGTCAACTATATTGCAAAAAAATTGCTAGGACCATTTCATATTAGCAAAGCCAAAATTTTAAACAAATATATGTTTCTCATTATCATCAACGCCTGTTGCTACTTATTAAGGATGTTACTGGTATGATACTACCTTCATCGAGCAGTTTTTAGCCAAGGTAACCAACAAACTCATCCAAAGCAAAAGGCAAAGTACAGTATCAATGCTGATAGCTATTTTTGCAACTATGGAAACCAATAGATTGATTAATCAGTAACCACTTAGCACAATGTAGATTAGCTATACCAAGGACTCTGCCCTTTGGAACGTTCAACAGCACCTTGTACATGTTCATATCAGATGCTAAGTAATGAAGTAACCCACCAACAAATGCATCACTTATGCCAGTTGTGTCCAAAACTTTGACCTAAGTAACATTTGCAAACATGTTTTTGTGAAACATTTTAAACACCATGCAGTAAGTGTTGTATGTACTTACAACATATTTATTTACACACTCAATCATACTTAACAGTTAGCATGCCTTAAGCTGCTACATTTGAGTGACCTACATGTGAACTCCCATATGATGTTGGGAGACATAGACAACAGAACAATGGAGAATAGATGACAACCATTTGAAGAACATTTCCTTAAGTAACATCATATCACAAAAACAGTGCATTGTTAAGATCCAAGGCTTTCATTTTCATTGATGTTCAACTAACAAACATTAGCCACATAAACAAAATACTAAAGACCAAAAAATAGTAAACTTTAGCATCTCAATGTATCTACTCATCGAAAAAACATAACTTTATGCATAGTTTGTAGAAAACATCGAATTTGGTACCCAAAATTATAAGGAGTACCCATGATATATATGAAACACCCTCTATATTCACTAGACGGAATAAACAACAACCGGTCATGAAGGTAGACAATGCTTCAAGGGAAGATCATGAAGCACAACCACATTTTCAGGACACCTAGATATCTTAGCTAACGCTTGATGCATCTCCGCTTAGGTAAGGTCTTCAACACTTAGCAAGATCCTTGTTAACTCATGTATGTCCATCCTTGTCTTATCCGTTGTTAACTTCTCTACAACTGTATCTATGCTATTCTTGATCTCCTGCATTTGAGATTGAACTTCTCTATATGCAAAAGTTAGCTCAGATACCACTTCATCACCAATCAGGTTTCTCTTCCTTTTTCCTTTCGATCGAGTGACACTTTGGCAAACAAAGCTGTCCTCCACTTCCTTTTTGGTTAGTACCTCTTCTTCCATGTCCTATACAAGGGCTTGCTCCTGTTCCAACTCTTCTAGTACATCTTCGGCAGTTTGCACATCCTCACCAATGGCACAATCCTTTGCATACACTTTCAATAGCTTATGGAGGAATGGGAAGCTTTTGTTCATCTATGGAGCAACATCCTCATGGCTCTACAAAGATCAAATGAAAACGATGTCTAAGATTTCATTCATGATATAAATGAAGCATTCCAAGCTAAGAGAGGCAGAATACATACACCTATGTAAAACTCCCAATACACTTTTTTCTATAGTTACCATGTTTGTAGTAGGATCTCATCCAAAGCCGCTTGTGTGTTTACCATAGACCATGTCGTACACTACACTTTAGTTTCTTTTTAGAATCCTAATGCAGGACTCTATATTTGGTTTCTCCTTTAGTCCACAATTTGGTATCTTCTCTTCCTTCATCTTCTCTAGCTCCCTGAGATAGCCATTACGAAACCCAGTGTTTGCATTGTATGTACCCTTAGAATGTAGTTCAACCATACATTGCACTAGAGCACTGTCCTTGCTAAATTTCCATTTCCTTTTTGCTTACTTGCCTAAGCTAGCATCCATTTGTAAGGATTGGAACTCCTCTATGTGGCAGTTGCTATGGAACAAAAACAAATGTTTGATGGAAAAAAAAAATAATCACATAACAATGAAATAAAGAAGACCCATTTGAATTAAGTCATCATGCAATACATAATAAAGGATCAGAAGAAAGAAAGGAAATTTCATTATCTAAGCCATATGCAAACACAATAAATGATGTCTAACATCCAATAAACAAGTTACAAGGAAAGCCATTTTAATTACACCTATTACATGTGTCTTACAACATATGGTCAAATTACAATATCAATTCTGCACTTGTTTAGTTGCACTCCAGTTGGCAAACATTTGGGTAGCTAGCTTTTGCCTCCAATTGAACCATGGTTCATTATTTTCCAAGGTCATGATCACATCTTCACCATCAAGCATTGTGTTTTCTTCTACCATGTTCATGTGATCCTCCAGTAGATCACTAGTCATTTCATTTCTAATAAAGTTGTGTAATAGGCAACATGCAATTATGACTTGGTTGTGAATCCTAACAGGGTAGAATAATGGACTCCGGAGGATGCTCCACCTCATTTTTAATAGTCCAAAGCATCGCTCAATAATATTTTGAGCAGATGCATGCTTGTAGTTGAACAATTCCTCTAGGGTCCTTAATTGGTGACCTTGATGCCATTTGTTTAGGTAATATCTTTGCCCTTTGAAGGGCACAAGGAATCCCTCGCAATTGGGATAACCCCCATCCACCAGATAATAACAACCTACATAAAGGGTATAACTTAAGTTATCTCTCATCAATAGTATTTGTAAACACAAAAACACATAGGACATGGTAAACATACAAACAAATCATACCCTATGGAACCTTCATCCCGTTCCTCCTACTAATCTCATCTCGCAATACTATACTGTCTACTGCAAAACCCTCCCATCTAGGCAAAACATAGGTGAAATGCATGCTAGGTGTATATACACAAAGTACATTGGTTGCAAAATTATTTTTCTTGGTTCTATATCTTGGTTTGTCTTTGATTGGAACTCTGATTGAGATATGAGTTTCATCCAAAGCCCCTGGGCAATTCTACAAAAAAAAGAACATGTGGAATTATTACAAAGAAAAGATTGATAACTAACTTATACTTAGGAAATACTATGTGTTGGATTGGATTTTTTGGAGTGTATACCTTGAAATATCTCCATTAATCATCGGTGCAATTGTCAGGAATGGGTTCAGGCTTGTTTAGAAGATGATTGCTTAGCCATAAGGTTGCATTTAATACACTATGGAAGTACTTATTAACTGTTGCTCAAGATCTCTTAAAATTATGTTTTATTACCCTATTCTTAATGTGATGGGCAAGAATATGCAAAAACATTGCAACTTGCTCATCAACTAGCATGTTCCTAGATGCTCTCAAACCCAATACTCTCTAACATCTCACATAGTTTGAAAAATGCATACCTATCTAATCTCAATTGTTCAATATAAGTTACATCATTACTCTCCACAAGCCTCTTAATATACTTCCGATGTTAATAGAAATTTAACTCATAAGACCAACTTAGAGGATGATATGTATGCAAAACTAAGGAATGTAGCATAAACATCAAGTTACATGCAATAATACAATATTCTACCCAGAATAGGAGAAGCAAGTAGAGATAGTTCTTTCTCTTTTTTGATTCATTACCACATAACCTAATATGATCCATTGCTGTAAATTGCAAAGAAAAAATAAAAAAAAAACTTACATTACAACATATGCTTAGGTGCCACACATTATAAGGACAAACCCGAAGAGGGAGGGGTAGGGGATATGATAAGCAACACTTCATTATTATTAAATCTTACTTGTAGAAAGAGCATAAACTCATCCCAATAAACACAAACTACAAAGAAATAATTTCTTTACATGAGTAAATCATTTCGAGATTAGGATTTTCCAACTTCTAATTCTAATGTTTCATTTCTTAAACAAGTTGCTTATGCTATATGTAAAGAAATCAAAGATCCCTAAAAAATGGAAATTATAAAGATCTAGAACATGTAATCAAGTTTTATATGGTAATTTAAATGAACAAATTTGGAGTTATTTGCTTATGTAATATTCTTCCTTTATTTTTAGTTTCCTTTTTGATATAATTGACAAAGTTGAGTGGATTCTCAAATTTAGTTGAAGACATCATTCATCACATGTTTTATCCTTCTTAAAAAGAAAAGATGCAGTTAAAAACTTAAAAAACCAGTTTTATCCTTCGTTAGTCAATCTAATTTTAGACTTTTACAACTCTTTTGTAGTTTTTGGAAAGCTTATATGTGTATGTATATATATATCTCGAAATAATAAATGTAAAATAACAAATATCCCTGTTACTATAGATGCAAAATTTTATGTCTATTTCTGGTCACCATTTTTTTCATAATTATTAATTGTTATCATGGTAACCTTCCTCATGCTTTTGTTTGATTTAATTTTTGGCTTATGGAAACTTAAATGTTGTTGTCAATGAGGACAGATGCAACAAAGTCACAGTACTTGATCTCGTATTTGAGCTACAAGCTCATTAATCACGTCAAAACTTTCGGAGTAAAGATAAATAAATTATAAGGTTTACTTTATTTTGTTATTTTGCACTAGCTTGAAATCATGTGTGTTTGGTTTATAAATATTTACATCAAGAAAATAATATAATAAATACACTTAATATACACAAGTTAATAAAGAACATAAACTTGTGAAAAACAAATAAATAAAGAGTAGATACAAGTTCTAGATGAAATGCAAAATAAAACTAGATAGCATAACAGGAAAAAGAAAGAAAGCTATAAGTCGTATATTTACCTAAGTTTTCACTATTATTATATATCAATTGCAAAAGCAACCATTGTCTAAACGGTTGCAACACTTGATGGAGATAGCAAAATAATTCAAACAACTTGGCCTTCAATGATAGGTTGTGGAAATGACAAAGAGACAATGAGAATGATGTTCTTGAAACTTTACTTTAGCATATCTCTCAAATTTAAAATCTACTTAACTAACCATGGATCTAATAATTATAAGCTGCCATCACACATCGGTAAGGAAGATGAAAACCTCACTATACCTATCTTGTACATATGAGATATGATATCTAACATTACAAAACAAATGCACAACATATGTATGAATATCTATCTAATTTTGATCTTACAAGTTGTAACAAAAATTGTCTTACATGTAAAGGGGAAAAAGATTAGACAAATCGATTACTTGAAACTACAACTTGAATGATCGGTATTAGCAAGATGGAAAAATTGTTACACGAGCAACCATTGATGCCTTCCTTGCGTTACTTACATATGTACATGCAGGTAAGATGGCTACAATAGAGTTGACTACTAGAAATACACTAAGACAAATAATACTAATGAAGTGTAGCAAATTTTCAAATTTGAAATTTATTAACACCTTCATAAGACAAAGGAGAAAGGGGGTCGATTGATTTGCTAAAATACTTACACAAATAGCATTACGAAGAGTATACTAGGGTGATTATACTTCCTAAAAGAACGATAATTGACGAATCGAGTAAATAATATCTGCATACAATAATCAACAATGACACTATAAGGGAAATAACTCACAAGCAGATGAGTCTCTATAAGAAGAAATAACAAGAAAATGAGAGATGGTGATAGAAAAGCCAACCTGTACAAGCTTTCCAGTGAAATAGAGTGGTAGACGAAAGCGATGGTGGTGTTGGTTGCAAGAAGATGAATGACGGGGGTAGATATTAGGGTTTCTCGAAAATGTTTGATAGGTTTTTAATTTTGTAGGGTCTGTAAAAACGATGGTAAATCTTAAAAATTTTCAAAGTTTCTTGAGGATAGGTTTGGAAAAAAATAAAAACATAAAAGGATTGGTGAATCACAATTCCTAACTTCTGAGGGAGGAATCCCTATTTAACATTTTCACGAAATATGAATTTAGTAATAATGGCTATTATGAGCCAAGATTTGAAGTGAACATTGTAATAGGATTTGAGTAAAGAATAAGGGGGTGTAGAATACCTTTTCTTAAGTGAACAGGCTATTAGTAATGCTTTGGTTTCATGAAAAACCAAAAACTAAATAAGGGTTTCTCTTTTATAATTGAAGTGGAGCGCCAAAATATGATTGCTATGGCCGAGGAATTCCTTTGGGTATCGTATATCTTAGAAATCTTAAGAGTTGTTGTCCACTTGCTGGTTTGTCTTTGTAGTTACAATAAGTGGGCGGATTTGTCTTTGTAGTTACAATAAATGGGCACAATTAATAGCTGTAAATCCCTGTTTTCATAGCCACGCAAAACATATAGATATAGATCTTCATTTTCACTAAAGATCAAGCGATGGCCGGATTTTTTTAAACCATTAACATTCTTACTACGCAGGCTGTAATTTAATATACAAGATTCCTCATATTCACAACAATTAGGGATCCTTGGTGCAAGGGTGCCTCGTTGGTTGTTTAATTTACTTGCTCCGGATCCACTGTTTTTTGGGTAAGGACCGGTTTCACTTTTAGTTTTAACTGTTTTTATTTATTAGCTTACTCTCCAGATATTGTAATGGGGGATTAATCGTAATCAATGAGCAATCAAAACTAGTCAAATAGATTATAAACACGAACAGCAGTACTTCAAAGAGTACTAGGATTTATTTGACTCGCTTAAAACATGAATGCGACATGAAAGAACCGCACTACAGAACACAAAGGTACATCGATCTTGAAGTAGCTGTTGAGCTAAGCCTATGGCTATAAACTACAAACTCAGTATGATGGGAAAATGTATCTTCACCATCAACATGGTACAAACAATACCCAAGATGATAACATCACCTAACAATTATTATACAGCCACAACAGGTAGGGTCCTATATATATCAAACATCTTGCATATTACAACCATATTGCAGAAAACTTGTGCTACATCTAGCTATGGGCAGATTATTCCTTGCCATCAGCAGCACGGAGTGATCCAAGCTGAACTGGTGCTTGAGTTCCAACCACCTTTGATGACCCGTAAATTGAGAGATCAATGCCTTGAGCCTTTTCTTTCTCAATCTGATCCTTGATCCAAAAGTATGTGATTCTTAGCCCATCCTACAAGGTAGCAAGTCAGCATTGCCATAAGTAGCTGCATGAAGTAACTCTATACTGGACAACGTTGTCACGGGCATGGGAATATGATAAAGGTGACAATTCTTGAAATGACACAAAAATTCACCTAGAATGCAATTATATTTAACACAAGAAAGACATGACCAAAAAGATGACATGATACAACATCTGAACACAGATTTGACCAAACGTGAGATCAATTGATGGGATTATAAAATGGATTAATTATTCATCATATCTAATTAAGTTATATGTTCATATTTGGTACATAAATTGACATAAAAGAAAATCTCAACGGGTGATGGTAATGGGAATAACCTCCCTCAAGATGTCAAGAGAAAGTGGTAAAGTTATTGGTATGATTTACCCCAAGTTTACAGGATGTTGGTATAATTAACAAAAGTTATTGTTTCAACTCTCAACATGAGGGGAAATAATTCCTAGTTGTATTTGTGTTTAAATAAACTTGCAAGGACATCAAATTGTAAAAAATTTATTGTTCTGTACCTTCAACTTCATGGTAGGAGCCCAGCCTAGCTTCTCTTTGATAAGAGTGTTGTCTGAGTTACGGCCACGGACACCTTCAGGGCCAGGAATGTGATGAATTGGGAGCCTCTTGTTGTCAAAACTAAGAACAATTTCGGCCATTTCATTCATGCTAACCATCTCGTCACTTCCAATGTTTACTGGCTCCCGGAAGTCTGACTTAGTCAATCTGAATAGGCAGTAAACAAATATAGGATGGGCAACTAATGATGCAGAATATTCATCACAACATTTGCCATCTACATATTTACAATTTAGACAATGATGCAGTTCCTTACATGAGAAGCAGGAAACTATTTTCTAACTATTATATAAGCCAATACGAACAAATGTACTATATAAATAACCCAATTAACTAACCAGACAATATTTCAGCATATCCACGTAGAAAGGGCAGAGACATTAATGATAACTACAACAACATGCAGATATCAATTTCTTTCCATGTTTCTTTCTTTCTTTCTTTTTTTGTATTTTCCTCTCCCCAGCAGATTACACTGTTAGTATCAGATCCCCATAATTTCTGAGGATCTACAATGATAAAGAAAGAACAGTTTTATAATTTGCTCAAATAGGATATCTGTGTTTAAATCTTGTGAGTTGTAACTGACCATTGTAGTCAGACGGTAATGCAATTTATATCTCATATAAATGGTAGAAAATTCAAATTGGAACAGTGAGAACCCTAGCGGGAATAATCTTAAGATAACCTTTTTTAGGAGGGAAAGGAGGATTGTTCCACAATATTACAACTGGAGGAAACAATCACCTGAGTACACCTTCAACACATTCATCAATAAAGGTGAAAGATCTAGTTTGAAGTCCATCTCCCCACATCTCAAATTTGTCTACAGAAGTGATGGCCTTTCTGCAGAAGGCAGCTGGAGCCTTTTCTCTTCCACCTAAATGGCAGATATGTCAATGCATAGAAGTCAAAATCAATTTGAGGTTAAATTTCAAACAATCTGAAAATTGAATTTCTGCATTAAAGTAATACCCTTCCATGTTCCAAAAGGACCGTAGATGTTGTGAAATCTTCCAATGCGACACTCAATACCAAAATCCTTAGTGTAGTGTTTGCATAACTCCTCAGTAGCAAGCTTCTCCAAGCCATAAGCATCTTGAGGCTGAATTCTCAAGAAGTGAACCAATTTAATACTTCCTTCTACATGTGAAAGGCAGTTGCAAATATTGGAGACAATCAATGCACCAATAACAACAACAAACCTCAGCAGGCCAAGCATCAGACTCCTTCAAGCTGACATTGGTTTCAAGCTGCTTGAATTCAGGATATATGCAAGCACTAGATGCATAAAAGAACCTGTACCAAAATAATCACCATAAATAAGATAACTGCCCCAAAATGGAGTGATATATCATCGTAAAGTACATAGAGAGATCCTGCAAAGGGAAATTCTGTCCAGGAAAGTGCACCTTTTTACTCCATTAATCCTAGCAGCTTCAAGCATGTTGAAGCTGATCATGGTATTGTTGTACATAATGACCGAGTGGTTGGACTGGATGAAGCCCATCCCACCCATATCAGCTGCAAGGTTAAACACGTGATCAACATCCTTAGTGACCTTTAAGCAATTATCCATGACCCTAAGATCAACCAGATGGAATTCATGACAGAACATGTCTTCAGTCATATGTTCATTCTTCTTCCAGTCAGATGCAATAATGTAGTGCCCCTCACTCTTCAGGCGACGAGCAATGTGAGACGCAATAAAACCACCTGCACCAGTGATGGAAATCCTCAGCTTTTCTGATGGCCAGTAAGGTTCCCTCTCCAGGTCTTTATACGTGTATGCGCCATAATCAGTCCCATTATTGCTACCCATTCTGTAATAGACAAAAAATTGAATTACTATAGGAGCAACATATCAAATTCTTCCTTGATGTGCATTTTTTACCTTGATGTGCATTTTTAGAGAACAGTTATTGAAGATAAAATGTGAAAAAATTGAAATCATGAAACTAAGTAGGTTATACTTTATTGACACAGTTTTTGAGAACATAGAAAAAATGAACATCTTGTGTATTAGATGTAAATTCAGTGTATCGGTACCTAATTGAAATTTCACGTAAAGAAAGATTCAAGCCAATGTTTTTGGTTTGCATGAAAACACATAAATTTGTTACTGTAAATTGTAATCACCTCTAATGCATCCTCAATTACTCAAAACGCATATCATTGAGCTTTGAATTGTACATGTCACTCAGGCTGAGATAGAAATGGGACAGAAAAAAAATTGTTTCCAACACAAATGACACACATCATAAAAATCTAAAAATGTAAAGAAACCCTACCCAACTGTGACTTAAAATCGGCGATGTCCATTTGACAGGTCCACATTCAAGAAAACTCTCAGTACTTCCAATAGGCTAGTTGCAGGTGAGCATTGCCAATCATATGAAGCAACAGATAGCTAAATCAAGAACCCTAATTACCTAACATACCTCAAATGTACTTGAAAGAATTTTTGGAATTTAACGTCATCTAATCTTTTTCTTCCAAGTTAATAAAAACTTCAAAAATAGATACAAACAACAGGCCATGTTCACAATATCATACCAACTGCCCAAAATAATTAGTTCAAACAAATTTCAGGATAACACCAGAACCAAACTCCATGACCACTAAAATTCCTCAGAGACATAACCATTTATCCAAAGCCAACATGGCGACTATTCATACACTAAAAACGCAGACTTTCAAACAAATTAAGACCACCCCATTGCCCAAAGCCATGTAACAAAGTAAGAAGAATCCAAAATCAAACAAAAAGAGAACTTAAGATTCCTAGGAAACAAACCCATTTGACAAAATCCAACATGGCCTCCATACACACAATGAAAACACAAATTTCAAAAGAATTCAGCGCAAATACATTCTCAAAGTGTATATATCAAACAAAGAACACCATAACCTAAACAGAACGAAATACTCAAGATTCTTCAGATATGAAACGAACGCATTAGACTAAAGGCAACATGGTACGAATCTATATATAAAGTAAAAATACAAACTTTCGACGACGTAAGCACATTTCAATTAATAAAAGAGCATGTAACAAAGGAAGTAGAAATAGGCACAAAGACCCAATTGCTTAATGTACCTGAAAATGGAGTTATTAAACCAAAAGAGAGGATGATTGTGCTAATGATGCAGATAGTCAACAAGAGAAAGTGAAGTGAAGGTGAACAAAGAGAATTATGATTTCTTGAGACATGATGCACGTCCTATTTATATTCATAGCGACAACAGGAGACAGAGATAAATGTAGCCAGCCCCTCATGCTTTTATCTTTTTTAATTTTCGGTTAATACTCTTTCCTTTTATTTAATTTTTCATATATTTCTTTAGCAAAACTGTATCCACGTCCTTTAATTATTTTTTAAATGGATATTTGCTCCATGCACTATATATATAGTTTTATAGTTTAATAATATCAATACAGATTTTTTAACAGTATATATTAATTTGATTTCTCCTTTTTCCAAAATTATTTTTTATGTGAAATGGAATGAGTATAATAGAATGGAATGAAAACTAAAATAATAAATCATTTTTTATATTTGAAAATGACCATTGAATAGAATGGAAATGAATGACACTAAATATATAAATAACATTAATTATCAAAAATAATTTTAATTATTTTATATTATAATTTATTTAAATATTAAATAAGTAATTTTAAATTTATGTAATTAATGAGAGTAAAATGAAATAGTAAGTTTAATCCCTTAAAGGTAGAATCACAATTTTATAGAATCGACGATTCCAATTTTAAAATATACTTCCAAATATGAGAATGGGAATTAAAACCAAAATTGGGATTTCATTCCAAGTTATTTTTGTATACCAAATATGATATTAAAAAATTTCAAAGCCCTCTCTTTTTTCTAGATATATTTTTTTTTCTCAATTTCAGTATCTTTTTTGTTATTTTTATCAAGATAACATAGTTAGTGGTATAAAAGTACCTTTCTTTTGAAAATTTATGACATAAGCTTCAATCCCAATAATAAGAAACTAACTACATATAAAACAAATATATAAAAATTTATTTGTCATTTGTATATTTTATTATGGCGATTAGTTAATTACCTTTTTTATTTTCTTTTCGTTTAGTAGAAATTTAAAGAGTTAGTTTTATGCCTTATTAGACTATCCCAATGTCAGGCGCGTTACTTATCCATTTTATAGCATTGTTTAATCAAGCGATGTTACGTGTCAGAATAATGAAAACAACAATATTTCATTTTATTTTATTCATAATTTTGATTGGTTAGAAAAATATTATCAGGATTCATAAAAAATCTATAAAAATATTAAAAAACCTTTTGTGAAAAATCTTGGCGATGAAATGTTAAGTTTTTTGAAAATATGAGTTTATTAAAATGTTTAAATTGGAATTCAAAACGAATTGCTAAGAGATAGAGATGGTCTTTGGGAGAATTTTTTCAAGTTAAGACTATTTTAGTTTAGTTATGAACACTCCTTCCAATAAAATAGATGAATTAGGTTCAATTTTCATCCCTAAAGGTGTATTATATATATAATAGTTAGTCAAAAAGGGAGAGAGCAAGGGAAAAAGAGAGAGAGAGAGAGATACGCTTCAATGAGGGTCATATGTTTTTTATGTTTTGGAGCAGCTATCAAAAAAATTTCTAACATATGCTATTTTTTTGCCTTATAAGATCAAGTAATAAAAAAAAAAAGGTAAAAAATTTTCTTTAAGCTTCTATTAATAATATTTTTCTTTTTAGCACTGATTAGATATTAATTAATAATTATTTGATGATTTTTCATTAAATGAAATAAAACTTATATATTGCTTGTCGCTTAGAACACGACACTTATGTTTATGTAAAACTAGCATAAATGCATCACCATACATTTATATTTAAAAAAAAAAACATTTTTTTTAATAATTTAATATATTCAAAAACTTGATATAAAATTGATATTGCTGAGTGATAAGACAATTCAATTTGCATAGTGTTATCGGCCCTACCTTTCTCATTTTGTTAGAAGTATGCCGCCCCCGATATTGTTGAAATATACAAGTGAATTTATATTACATTTCGTTAGCCATATAGTAAGTGATATGGACTGTTGCTCTTTCGTGTGAAAAATCGTAGAAAGAGGTGGAATGGATGAGACAAACGAAGCTACTCGGAAGTTGTCGTTTACATTAATTTATGCAAGATCATGCATCAAACATTTAAATATAGTTAGAAAAAAGCATAATTTGGGTAATTTTACAATTAATTTATTTGGATTTTTCCCTTTAACAATCATCATGATTTGTATTCTTCTTTTTTATGCAATTGCCTATATATATTAAAATAAAATCTTGCATGATACACATGTGACCTTAAAAACACATCCCTGTAA
Source organism: Lumnitzera littorea (assembly GCA_024138015.1). Taxonomy (NCBI): domain Eukaryota; kingdom Viridiplantae; phylum Streptophyta; class Magnoliopsida; order Myrtales; family Combretaceae; genus Lumnitzera; species Lumnitzera littorea. Next base: position 155,278,942 of record JAMXBB010000001.1, on the reverse strand, counting down.
ACTCTCACAAAGTTCTTGACCAAAAACTCCAAATTCCTCTCTTGTTTCTAAATCCGAGGGGATGAAGAAGTCCCAAATCAGACGAGAAGTGAATTTGGAGTTTTGATTTGGGTTTATAATTTGTGTGTATTTTGGGATTTCTTGAAGTACTTGTATGTTAAATGATATCTTGTTTAGAGTTTGCAAATAAGTTGAATCTGAGTTTTTAAAAATTCAAACTCAACTTGATTACTAATCAAACTCAATTTAAGCTAAGTCTAAAACAAGCTATTATGAGTTTATTTATGAGTTTGAGCATATAAAATAAATAAACAACTCAGATTCAACTTATTTGCAAACTCTAAACAAGATATCATTTAACATACAAGTACTTCAAGAAATCCCAAAATACACACAAATTATAAACCCAAATCAAAACTCCAAATTCACTTCTCGTCTGATTTGGGACTTCTTCATCCCCTCGGATTTAGAAACAAGAGAGGAATTTGGAGTTTTTGGTCAAGAACTTTGTGAGAGTTTACAGGGATGTGTTTTTAAGGTCACATGTGTATCATGCAAGATTTTATTTTAATATATATAGGCAATTGCATAAAAAAGAAGAATACAAATCATGATGATTGTTAAAGGGAAAAATCCAAATAAATTAATTGTAAAATTACCCAAATTATGCTTTTTTCTAACTATATTTAAATGTTTGATGCATGATCTTGCATAAATTAATGTAAACGACAACTTCCGAGTAGCTTCGTTTGTCTCATCCNAGTTTTTGAGTTTTAATAATATATAATATTTATAATATATATAAAACTCGTAAACTTACAAAAAGGCCTAAAAGAGTCGGCTTGAGAATATTTCACAAGCTTGGGTGAGTAAGCTTGCGAGTTTAAACTGAAACTCGAGCTCAACTTATTTAAATAAACAAGTTTCGTCTTTTATTTAAGCTTAACTTATTTATTTAAGCTCAACTCATTTATTAATCGAGATTGAACCGAATCAAGTTTAAAATAAGAGGAGTTCGAGTAATTTGGCTCATTTGTAGTCCTAATCTTAAAAAACATTTGATTATTGTATTTTTAAAAAAATACAGATATTGTGTTAATTAAAATAAAAATTAGATACCAGAAAAATGCCAAATATAAGTAATGTAGTTATAGTTTTCCGAATACAATTTGGTTTTTGCACCGTAAACGAAACCGGTGAAATGGTTGATGAGACATTGTCACTTTAATTGCAGATTGATTGTCTTGTTCACTAAAGTTGATCCTTGAAGGACAGCATGTTAATTACGTGTTCCCATTTCGGGTGTTTCTAGGATTAGCGGAAATTTTCTTAAATGCATCATAAAACACATTTATCGTAATTTGAGTATCAAGAAAATTTTCCGTTTTATGAAAAAGTATAGGCATGTGTCATTTATTTTCTTTTCTTTTTGGTAAACATATAGGCATGTATCATTGAATTAAAGAGATCATGCAATATTTGACAAGATGGCTTCATCCAAACCTCTTGATGGTCAATTCCAAAACTACCCACAAAGATTCTCCTCTATCTTCTCTACGTGGGCCTACAACTCCTTAAGCCCATTGCTCATCTTAGTAACACTCTATTACAACTGCTTTCCTCCCCCATTTCTTAGATATTATTCTCTATATTTGAACACATTCTCACTCTCACTTTTAAAATTCAAGGTTCCATACCACTTGTCATACTCCAAAAGCTATGAAGAGCGTTAAATTGGCCAAACTCTCAACACACTTAGGAATTCTAAAGAGAAAATATAAAGAGATGCTCTGTAAAGATGTAATAGATTACAAATGAAGGAAAACTCCCTTTATATATATAAAAAAAGAACTTTCTCAATTGAATGACAAAGAGTTATCTATAACAACTATCATTAACTCCTACCCACTACACTTATGCGGTGGTGCTCAGAATCTTAGAAAGAAACCATTTTGAATACAGAGTAGAGATTGAGTTGAATGCAACTTAACGGAAGGAAGATATATTTTTTTGTATATCCCCCCTGTAATTACTCTTTATAGTATTTATAAAGTTTGTTGTAACAAACTTCTCATTATGTCATAGAGAATATTCCCTCACATGCTTTTGGCTTCTATCATGTCATTCCTCAACTCCTCCTTCTTATCTTATTTCTCTTCAACATAAAAAAACCCCAAAGCCATAATAGTACCCTCCTTATCTAAAACCCTTGTCCCCAAGGGTACTAACGGAAAACGAAGGAGAAGATTAGAAGCATATTCTCATGTTGTATCCAAAGCCGATCTTCCCTTCTACTGCTTGAGGACCTCTTTTGATTAGCTTTCATTCTAGAATAGCCTCCAGCTCTAAGTGACTAGTTTCTAAGGTTAGATCAATAGATACAAAGGTAGAAGGGCTCACATATTTCTTAAGAAGTGAGACATTGAAGGTTAGGTGGAGACTAGAACCTGGGGGTAGATCCAACCTATCTGCAGCACCTCCGATGCAATCAGTAATGCGACAAGGTTTGTAGTACTTTAGCACTATTTTCTGCTTATGATGTGTTTTAATGCTGCTTTGCTTGTGTGGTTGTAACTTTAACCAAACCAAATCTCTAATCCCAAAAACCTCGTCGATTCTCTTACGGTTTGCAAGCTGACGCATCTTGTTTTGAGCCTTAGTTAGCTAAAACTTAAGTTGTTTAATAGTTTCCTCCCTATTTATAAGCCCTAAAGTTAAGTCAAGTAACTATAGTATCAAATTTAGTACACAAAGTTTAGGGTAATCGGTTAAAGAGTTCGATTAAACCTAAATTATAAACTATAGTTAGAAATATTAATAAAAATGATCCTATAAACTTAAATTTTTAAAAATAAGAGAATATAAAATTTTCAAATTTAAATTATATTACTTGTTAATTATCGAAAAGGCAAAAAGTGCAATCTAATAACTAATAAATTGTTAAATATAGATTATATGTATACTAAAAATCATAGAATAACCTAAATAATAATTAGGAATGTTTACTTGTATCCCATGTATATTTACACGAAGATAAAAATACACGAAATTAGCTAAATTACCTAAAATTAGCTAGAAACTTATTAAATAATTAAAGAAAATTATAAAATAATTAAGGAAAATTATAAAATAATTAAGGAAAAATCAAAGGAATAGGGAATGACCTAGATTTGGTTGTGGCAGGTCATGAATTAAAAAAGAAAAATTAACCAATAAAAAACAAGCAACACAAAAGGTAAATTGGAAGAAATTTGAGCATTGTCTTGTCTAATTAATGTATAATAATTACTATAAGGCTCTATAAATAGCAAGAAAAATTACAGAACTCATTTGGATAGTTAGAAGCTTAGAAAAATTGAGAGCACCGAAATTTAGAGAAAAAATTAGAGTTTTAGAAATTTACCCCAAATCTGTGCAGAGAGAGCAAGAAGGCCGAACCTAACCGAACCACCATTACCACCCCACTCCAAACTCACCGCCTGGACTAGCTGATACACCTGAATTAGTGTTAGAGGCCAAAAAGCCATTGGACCAGGTGAGTCTTACATCTTCTCTGATTTTGTAAAATTTCTTAAAATTATTTATTTTGCTAAGAAAATTATGAAATTTATTATTCTGTGGTTTTATTGTATTTAGATTTAGAGAAAAATAGTGATTAAGTTTAATCATGTTTGTAAATATAGGGTTCTTAAAAAATTAAGCAAAATCAAGCATAATTAGAACTAGAAATAAATAGGCTTAGGAATATAGTTTGGAGCTCAAATTTTTTCTGTACAATGCTTAAGTAATATAAAACAGTGCTATGAAGCCATTTTTTTAAAATTAATTTTCAAAAATTTTAAGTAATTTTTTAGTCTTAAAATGATGAAAAAAATTGGGTAATTTTGGGTTAATTAAGTGATTATGTGATTAATTACTGATTTAGATGGTAATTAAATGGTAATTAGATGTTTAAGGATGTTAATCTCTAATGTGAAAACCTAATCTTAGTCTTTGGAGTGATAAGTGTAATTAATATAGGAATTATGTGGTAATTGTAGGAAATTAGGAATATGTGAAATTGAAATTTTAATAAATATGAAAAAATTAGGTTTATTTGGATAATATAATAATAAAATCAATACATAATAAATCTGAAACAAAATTTAATTTTAGGTAATTGGATAAAAAATATAAGATTTCTTCACATTAGGAGTGAATCCGGTACATCAATTAAGATTAGAGTGTACTAAATAAATTAGAACACTAAATTAAGACCCAATGTGATATTAGAATACTCGAGCTTAATGTGATTACTTTTACATTAGGATACGAGCATATTTAGGATTCCTCGTAGTAAAAAACAATGTAGAATCAAAACTGGAATCTAATTTAAAAACCAAACCCTGAACCAAGGTAGAGTGAATTATTAGTAAATAATAGGTATATATAGAGAAGTGAGTTAAATTATAACTTAAAATATGTATCATCAAAGTATAAGTACTAAAAAGACGTATTTGTATTATAGGATACTCAGAGATGAATCGACCTGTCGTTAACTGATTGGGCAACCGAGAATTCCAAGTAAGTTGGGTTATTACTTTACTGTATTAGAGTACTATTTTATGGTACTTAGAGACTTAGGATTGTGATTGTAAGTAGTTATGCATGTGTTTAAGTATTTGAATTCATGTTGAAATTTGTGTTGTAATTGATTGTGTATCATGACTAGATTAATGTAAAATTGTTTGAACACCCTGAATGGGACTTAATCTTAATCGACTCTAATGTCCTAAATTGCCATGCATTGCAACCCTTTAGGGAAACATTAGGATTCTCCAACCAAACACCGACACCTTCGATAAAGATAGCACTGGATAGCAAATTGGTCTTTTCTTCATCCTTACCTGAACTAAGTAACAGGAGAGAAGGTCGCAATAAGAATGAGGGCATTGGTTCGAAGGATAATTTTAGGAGAAGCAATGTCTCCATTACATAAACTTGGGTTTGGTTGTGAGCTGTTGCATAACATGAAAACTCTTCAACCCGAAATTGGAGCAAGTGAAATTTCTCTGATTTCACAACAAACCGGACTATGTTATGTGATAACACTTGCTTATTGTATTGCATGAAAATAATTGCTTAATAATCTTGTTTGTGTTTGTATACATTCACGAGTCTCTAATTCAACTTATTGAGCTATAGTTGCTTATACCTGTATAGATCCTTTTGTAGGTCCTAATTTCTGAATACTCCGAGTAATATGCCGCCCTACAACTATCCAGTGGTTAGTTCTTTTGAAGCCTAAGGGTGTAAGGATTAATTCACCTAGTAGTTAATGTATATCTAGAGTCTCCTTAGTAGCTTAAGACTAAAAGATTGATAGTTGATATGTAAATTAGTTGACTGTTATGTTAATGTAGAATTTCCTGGGAAATTATGTGGAATGTATATGTAATTATGTATATTGACCTAAATTTCTTGACAATTACTATAACTTTAACTAAACTCTTAATTGAATTGTTTACTTCAAAGCGAGGATTCGTCAACGCCTTATGTAAATCATGTTTATGGTAAGTATTGTAAGGCCAGTTATTATTATAGAATGGTTTATACGGTGAGACTGTTGCGACTCTGTGACTTCGAGGCGTAATATTATCCCTTAGTAACGTATCTACAACATCATTACAACAATCCCTTGGAACATACGGAAGGTAAATAGGGGGGAATATCCGTATAGGGCTTCAAACGAAGTAATGCCTATACTGAAGTGGTAGTTAGTATTATACCACCACTCTGCTAACAGTAGAAGCAATCTCCAATCTTTAGGGTTTTCACTAGAAAAACATCGCAAGTATGTCTCCAAACATTTCTTGATAGCTTCTGATTAACCGTCTGTCTGTAGGTGATAGGCACTTGATAACCTTAGTTCGATACCCTATAATTTGAAGAGTTCTTACCAAAAATTACTAATGAAAACTAGGTCCCTATCATTAACAATGTTGTTAGGAAGGCCATGCAACCTATAAATATTATCTAAGAATAGTTAAGCCACTTACTATGCATTGTAGGGGTAAGTCAAACTCATAAAGTGTCCATATTTACTTATTCAATCAACAACGACAAAAATAACTTCCTTCCCATGGGATTTTGGAAGACCTTCTCTGAATCCATAAAAATATCCGTCCACAACCCTTTTGGAAGAAGTAAAGGTTGCAATAATCTAGGGGTTACCATTGTTTCCACTTTATGCCGTTGACAAACTTAGCATTCCTAAACATGTTGCCTAATATCCTTTTCTAACTTAGGCCAATAAAATATGCCATTGATTCTTTTGTAAGTAGCATGCTTACCCGAGTGACCACCAAGCATACTATTATGATACAATCGTAAGTGTTTTTTCTTCAACTCCCCATTAGGTGTAACTACAATTTTACCCTTCCTCCATAACACATCTTGGTCATAAGTGTAGTGACCAGCAAACTCACCCCTTTTTAGAGCATCAATCACCTTGTTGTAGTGCTTGGACTCCATCCAATTAGCTTACACTTCTTGAAATATAACAGGAGCTAATGAAGTGATAGCAAACATAGTGTGAAGTCCCAATTGCATGTTTCTAGAGAGAGCATCAGCCACAACATCATCATTTCCTTGCTTATAACGAATCTCATAGTCCAAGTCAATAAATTTAGTAAGCCACTTTTGCTTACGCGATGTGAGAACTCTTTGTTCCAATAAGTATTTGAGGTTTTGGTGGTTGACATTAATAATGAAATGCCTACCCACCAAATAACGCTTCCACTTGTCAAATGCATGAACCAAAGCCAACATTTCACTCTCGTAAATAGATAGCCCTTTATGTTTAGGTACCAAAGCCTTGTTGATAAAGGCTTTTGGGTGTTAGTTTAGCATTAAAACAACACCAATACCTTCTCTACTTACATTGGTTTCAATCACAAAAGGGCATGTAAAATCAAGCATTTGTAATATCGAAGCCTTTATAAGTGCTGATTTAAGGGCATGGAAAGCCAAGTTAGCTACATCATTCCATTTAAATTCTCCCTTTTTTAGCAAATCCATTGTAAGCCCTAAAGCCAAGCCAAGTAACTGTAGGATTGAATTTAGAACCTAAGGTTTAGAGCGATCGGTTAAAGGATTCGATCAAACTCAAATTATAAACTATTGAGAGGAATATTAACAAAAATGACCCCGTAAACTTAAATTTAAGAAAATAAGTAGTAAAATAGAAGACTATAAAATTTTCAAATTTTAAGCATAATAATTGCTAATTACCGAAAAGGCGAAAAGTGTAATCTAATAACTAATAAATTACTAAAAATAGATTATATGTATACTAAAAATTTTAGAATGTCCAAAATAATAATTAGGAATGTTCACGTGTACCCCATATGTATTTACGTGTAGATAAAAATACGCGAAATTACCTAAATTGGCTAAAAACTAAGTAAATAATTAAATAAAATTATAAATTAATTATGGAAAAATCAGAAAAAAATCAGAAGAGGATAAGATGATCCAAATCAGGTCGTGGCAGGTCTAGATCTGTAAAAGAAAAATCAACCAATAAAAATTAGACAACATAAAAGCCAAAAATTAAGGAAAATGGGCAAAGTCTTGTCAAATTAATGCATATTAATTACAACAAACGTCTATAAATAGGGAAAAATTTTTCAAAAGTCATTTGGACAGTTTAGCATTTGGGAAAAATAGGAACACTGAAAAAATTGAGAGAAAATCTAGAAAAAAAAAAAAAAGAAAACTGTACAGATTGGGCAAGTGAACCAAACCCACCTCTCACCAACACCTGGGACCGAGCCACCACCACCACTCTACACTAGACCCACCGTCTGGACCGGCCAATAACCTTGGACCAGGTTTGGACGGCCAGAAAGCTTTGAACCGGTTAGTCTCTTATTTACCCCGATTTTTGAATAATTTTGTAAAATTAGTTATTTTGCCCAGAAAATTATGAAACTTGTTATTTTGAGGTTTTAATGTATGTAGATTTAGGGAAAAATATTTATTTAGTTTAATTACATCTGAAAATATAGGGTCCTTAACAAATTGTTCAAAACCGAGTATGATTAGAACAGAAAATAAATAGGCTTAGGAGTGTAGTTTGGAGCTCAATTTTTTTCTGTAGGATGCTCATATGATGTAGAATAGTGCTATGAAGCCATTTTTTTAAAATTAATTTTTGAAATTTTTAAGTTAATTTTTAGCCTTAAAATGATGGAAAAATTGGGTGATTTGGGGTTAATTAGGTGATTAAGATGTTAATTACTGATTTAGATATTAATTAGATGTTTAGGGATGTTAATCTCTGAAGTGGAACCCTAATCCTAGCCTTTGGAGTATTAAGTATGGTTAATTTAGGAAATTAGGTAATTAATATAAGAAATTAGTAATATGTGAAATTGTAAATTAATAAATCTAAAAAAAAATAGGGTTATTTAGATAATATTATAATAGAAATTAGAAAAAAAAATAATAAATCTGAAATAACATTAATTTTAAGTAAATGTCTCAAAATGTAAGATTTTCACACATCGGGAATAAATCCAATACCTCAATTAGGGTTAACGTATACCGAATAGTTTAGAATACCAAATTACGACTCAATAGGATATTTGGACACTCGAGCTTAATGTGATTAATTTCACATTAGGATTCGAGCATAATTAAGGCTTAGGAATCAAAATTTAAAATCTCATTTAGGATTTGAACACCGAAATAGAGTACAACGAATCATTATGACGTAATGGGTATACACGAAAAAAATGAGTTAAAATATAACTTAGAATATGAAATCATAAATTATAAGTACTAAAAAAACCTATTTATATTATAGGATACCTAGAAACACATCAGCTTGCAATTAAGGGATCGAGGGATCGAGCGATCGAGCAATTTCAAGTAAGTTGGATTATTGCTTATTGTAATAGAGTACTAGTTTTGTAGTACTTGGAGACTTAGGCTTGTATATGATTGTGATTGTAAGTAGTTTACGCATGTGTTTGATGTATCTGAATTTGTGCTGAAACTTGCATTGTGAGTGATTTGTGACTGATTGAATTGGTATGAAATTGTTTGAACACCCTAAACGGAATTTAATCTTAGTCGACCTTAATAACCAAAAATGTCATGCATTGCAACCCATTAGGGAATCATAAGATTCTCCAACCAAATACCGACCCCTTCGAAAAGGATAGCGCAGGATTGCAAAATGATCCCTTTTTTATCCTCAGTCGAACTAAGTGACAGGAGAAGAGGTCGCGGCGGGGGTGAAGTCAATGGTTCGAAGGTAGTCGCGGGAGGAGCGAGGTCTCCATTGCACAAGCCTAGGTTTGGTTGTGAGCTGCTGCATAACATGGAACTCCTCAACCCGGATTGGAGCGAGTGAAATTTCTCTAATTTCACAACGAACCGGACTACGTTGTGCGATGACACTTGATTGTTGCATTGCATGAAAATAATTGTTTGATAACCCTGTTTATGCTTGTATGCATTCATGAGTCTCCAATTCAACTTACTGAGCTGTAGTTGCTCATACCCTTATAGATCCTTTTGCAAGTTCTGATTTTTGAACACTTCAAGTACTATGCCACCCTATAATTACCCAGAGGTTAGTCTTTTAAAGCCAGGGGTGTGAGGATCAAGTTACTTAGTATAACGTGTAGCTAGAGTGACCATGTAATTAGGGCTGAAAGACTGATAGTTATTATGTACATTAGTAAACTATTGTGTTCATGTAAAATTTCTTGGGAAGCTCTGTGGACTTACTTATAATTATTTATGTTTATTAGAAATTTGTAATATTTATCATAATTGTAGTTTAACTATTATTCGGACCGTTTACTTCAAAGCGAGGAGTCATCGACGCCTTGTGTAGATCATGTCTATGGTAGGTACTGTGAGGCCAATTACTATCATAGAATTGTTTATACGGCGGGACTGTTGCGACTCTGCGACTTCGAGGCGTAACATCCATTAAGGGCATAGCCAATTCATCATATTTCCTTGTAAAGCGACAAAGTACCCTACAAGCCCAAGAAAACCCCTCACCTACTTCACACTTTTAGGAATCGACCAAGCTTCAATTGTAGCCACTTTGTTAAGGTTGGTAGTGATACCATTCCTAGTAATCACTTGGCTTAAATAATCAATTTGTTGAGCTCCAAACATACACTTGGAGCGCTTAAGATAGAGTTTTTCTTTGTGTAACACGAAGAAGACTTGGTGTAAGTGCTACTGTATGCCTGTAAAGAGCCATTATATACCAAAATATCGTCAAAAAACATAAGTACGAACTTACGTAAGGTTTAAACAATTCATTCATCAAGCCCTAGAAAGTTGAGGGAGCATTTGTGAGCCCAAAGGGCATTACAAGGAATTCATAGTATCTTTCATGTGTTTTGAAAGCTATCTTGTAGATGTCTTGAGGATGCATTCGAATTTGATGGTAGCTTGATCTTCAATCGAGTTTGCTAAAATAACTAAAGCCATGTAACTCGTCAAACAAGTCCTTAATGAGTGGATTAGGATAGTTATCCTTGACTATGTGCTTGTTCAATGCTCCATAGTCAACACACATGCGTCAACTCCCATCTTTTTCCTTTACTAGTACTATGGAAGATGAATAGGGACTTTGATTAGGTTGAATGATTCCTTGCTTCAACATTTCCTTAATCATATACTCTAACACATTCTTCTGCATATGTAAGTGCTTATAGGTTTCGAGTTAACCACCTTAATATCATCATACAAGTAGATTATGTGATTATGTGTGCGTTTTGGGGGTAAAGTCATTAGTTCTTTAAATAAGTCATGAAAATCTTCTAGTAAATCAACCAGCCTCGAATGTGGTAGCACCTTATTAGTATGTTCCTTATTTAATTCATTAACTTCAACTACCTAGCATTATCAACAACTCATGTATGCATTGAAGTTTAAGATTTTGGTTAGTGATTTACCTTCAATTTCTTTGATTTGCTCATTTTCTCCTCTTAATGTGTAGGTACTACCCTTCCACTGGAATTCCACGCTCCATTCCTTGAAATTCCAACGCACTTCCCCTAGCGATATCAACCAAAGCACTCCAAGAATGAGATCATATCCCATTAGTGGCAACAAACGAACATTAGCAGCTAGTTCGATACCTTAGGTAAGCCATTTAAATTGAGAAATTTTTCCCTTTGATTCCATAATAAACCCATTCACTAACTTCACCTTAATTGACAGTGTAATTCCCACTAAACACTGCTAGCCCTTCACCATCTGAGAATCCATAAAGTTGAGGGAGCTCCCCATATTGACTAGTATGCTCAACCTTTGGTTTTTTTTTTTTTTTTTTTGTGATACCCTACCATCCTCATGCAATCAACACTATTAAGAGCATTCAATGTCAAGTATGTAAGTTGCTCCTCCAATTCTTGTTCTTTACAAATTTCGTCATTCTTCATATCATTTGCATTGTCCCCAATCAATAACAAATTAATCCATCATTATTTACACCAGTATCCCGGACTAAAGGGCTCGTTACACTAAAAACACTGTTTCTTCCTTCTATTTTCTTCCATTTCTTTAAGAGTTAAGCACTTGTGGGTTTTTTGTAAAGGTGTGATGGTATATTGTATCTTGGTGGATGAATTGGGGTAGCTGGTTTTAGGTAGGGATGGTAATTCGGTGGGTATAGTAGAACTGGTTGGGTAATTGGGGTAGCCTAGAGTGTAGTATTTGCTATATTTTGGAGTTTGTTTAGTAGCTTGGAGGTTGGCTTTTTGCAATTTGGCTAGGAGGTAGGCTTGGTGTAGTGTTTGTAGTTGGAACATGCGAATCAAATATTGCATTTCAGGTTAAGAACATGCTGATTTGGTAGTGTTCAAGTAATTGTACCAAAGAATTAAGGTATTCAAATTCATCAATGTAGTCTTGTAAAGGTTTTACATCTTGGTGTAGCTCTTTTAGGTCATGTATGGTGTTGTCAAATATTTGTGCATCAAAGCGCCCAACCATATTTTCTAACAATTCTTCCCAAGTTAGCTTGATATGTGTCATGTCTCGAAAAGATGAAGTTGTAGCAATTCCGCCATGTGACTTAGTTCACAGCTGCTATCTTAGACTTGGTTCACACCAAGCATACTCGACTCTATCATTTTGAACCGTTCAATTCAATACTTGTTTGATATAAACTTATGGAGTAATCCTATGAAACAATTTCTAATAATAAACTTGTAATTTGACCTCATAAAAGAATAGTAGTAAATCCTACAGGTACCTGTCATTTCATATACAGACCAAAACATTGAAAACTACCAAACCCTTCAAGGAATCTTATGTAGTTCTCCTTTAGAGATAAAAAAGTTAATACTAAGGGTAATAACTAGCCATTTCTTATTGTATCTCGCTCCACGTCCTAATTTACTAGGGTTTCGGTGTTGGGTAGGCACTTATAAGCCATTTGGAACCTATAAAACAAACTATAGGGGAATAAGCGACAACTTGCTTAGTAAGTGGGGTGGAGACAAAAGTATGCACTCAGCACATTATAAGTAAGGTTTTCAATTAAGTTGATTAGATGCAATTTATGTACAAGCAAATACCATTGAACGACATTATTCGATCCATCGTGAGATTAGAGAAATTACGCTCGCTATAATCCAAGTTAAGGAGATTAGTGTCACACACTCATGAAACGAAACTAAACCGAGGCTTGTGTAATAGAGAATACCCTCATCCCACGACCACCTTCAAACAATGGCCCCCAACCTTGCCGCAACCTCCTCTCTTATCACTTAGTTTGGCTAAGAGTGGGAAAAGGACCATTTCAACTATCTTTATAAAAAAGAGTTTGTGTTTGGCCTGAGAATCTTAGTCATTATCCCTAGTGAGTTATGATACATATCGAATTAAATGTTAAGCTAAGTTTGAGTTAGTTAATCTTTTTGGAGTGATTAACCAAGCCCAAGTAATTCAAGCATAATAATTGTAAGCCCTACAACCAGTCTTTCAAGGTTTCGATCGGTTGAAAGATTCGATCAAGCATAAATTATAAAGTAAAGCTAGAAATATTAGTAAAATGATCCCGTAAGTTTGAATTTAAGAAAATAGGCAATAAAATAAAAGACTATAAAAATTCCAAATTTTAAGTATATAACTCGTTATTTATCGAAAATGCGTAAAATGTATTTCAATAATTAAAGAATTACTAGAGATAAATTATATGTATACTAAAAATCATAAAATGACCTAAATAATATTTAGTAATATTTATTTATACTATATATGAATTTACATGTAGGTATAAATACGCGTAATTACTTAAAATACGTAAAATGTGCTAAAATAATACTAAATACTTAAAGAAAATTCATAATTAATTAAGGAAAAATCAAGAAAAATAAGGAATGATCCAGAATTGGGTCGTGGCAGCTGGGAAAAATAAGAAAAAAATCAACCAATTAAATTAGGGCAACTCAAAAGCCAAAAATTAAGGGATTTAGACAATGTCTTGTCCAATTTAATGCACAATAATTTCCATAAACCTCTATAAATAGCAAGAAAAATTCAGAAGCTCATTTGGACAGTTAGAAATCATAGAAAATTAGGAAGAGGCAAAAATTGAGAGAAAAATTAGGGTTAGAAAAAAAATAGGAAAAATTGTGCAATTAGGGCATTTAAAGGGAACCCCCACCAGACGAGCAGCTGGGAGTGGATGGCCACCACCACCACACGGTGGTGGCAGCGCCCAAACCGGCCGACAAGGCCACGGCGGCCAGGGGTGGCTGGAGCCACCCAGATCGGTGAGTCCGATTTCCAGCCCGATTTTATGTAATTTTGTTAAAAATAGTAAATATTCTTAGAAAATTATGAATTTTGTTATTTTGAAATATTTTTGTACATAGTTTTTAGGAAAAATATTATTTTAATGAAAATGTATCTCGTAATATATGGTCCTTAAGAAATTATGTAAAACCGAGAATGTTTCGGTTTAGAAATAAATGACCTTTGGAGTGTGGTTTTGAACCCAAAATTTTTGTGTAGACTACTTAGATGACATAGAACAGTGCTATAAAGCCCGTTTTCAAAAATTAATTTTCAAAAATTTTAGATAATTTTTAGCCCTTAAAATAAGGCATAAAATGGGTAGTTTAGGGTTAATAAGGTAATTAAATGGTTAATTACTGATTTAGTGAATAAGTATATGTTTTAGGATGTTGAAATCTGATGGAGTATGATACTTGTAGCATTTAGGGTGTTAGATATAATTATTAGGTTAATTATGTAGTAAATGAGTAATAAGGAAAAATAGTTAATTTTAAGTTAATTTTGTAAATTAGGAAAATTAGGAGTAAAATCTGTTTTAGGATGAATTTAGACATTTTGAAATGATAATTGATGTTTAGAGATGGTAATTAAAGTGATAGAAATATTAGAAGTGTATAATATACATAATAGGTAATAATACATAATACATAATTATTGGAAATATAATAAATAGAAAATATTAGGATAAAAATTGATATTATATAAATAATAGGGATATATAATAAAACTGATAGAAAACTTGAATTCATGTAATTATATGAAAAATGTAAAAATTTCTTACATTAGTTACATTAGGAGTAAATTCGGTACACTAATAAAGATTTAAGTATACCGGGTAGAATAAAATACTAATTAAAGGTAATGATGGTATTTAAGAGATCGGAAAGTAATGTGATTAATTTCACATTATGAGTTGAAATGAATTTCTAAGGTTCGAGTATAAAACACTATTTAGAAATCGAACTAGAACTTAATTTAAAAATCAATGCGGAAACCGAACCCAAACCTAAACCCGAACCTAAGCCCAAACCTAGAATAATTGTAAAAGACTTAAGACTTAGATAATTAAGCATATTAAACCCTAAACAAAACATAACAATAAGCGTTATAGGATAAAACGAACCTATAATAGTTATATGAAAAACTGAAACCACGTTTGTGTTATAGGGATGATCGGCGATGGCTTGAGCAAGTCAGACCTCGAGTGAGTGAGCAAGGAGTCGAGGTAAGTTGGGATTAATACATTGCTATATTTTGGAGGCTTGAGATTATGTTTGGTTGTGCTTGTTAGATAGTTGATTGTGTGCATGTGCTTGATTATGGGTGATGCTATGATTCTGTTTGTTGTTCTGGCACGTATTGTATGATTTGTATGAAATAATTGATCACTTTAAACTGGACTTAATCAAATATACGACCAGTAATCATAATTGGACATGCATGACAACCCATTAGGGGAAACCTAGGATTCTCCGACTAAATACTGACCCCTTCAAAAGGAATAGCGCAGGATTGCATAATGGTCTTTTTTTCATCCTCAGTCGAACTAAGTGACAGGTGAGGAGGTCGCGGCAAGGGTGAAGTCAGTGGTTCGAAGGTAGTCGCGGGAGGAGCAAGGTCTCCATTGCATAAGCCTGGATTTGGTCGTGAGCTATTGCATTAATGGCAACTCCTCAACCCAGATTAGAGCAGGTGCAATTTCTCTAATCTCATGATGGGTCGGACAACGTCATGCGATGGCATTTGCTTATACATGCTTTGCACTTAATAAGTTGATTGATAACCTTGTTGTATTTATGGTATAATTTTAAGTCATCCATCATAACTTACTGAGCTGTGGTTGCTCACCTCCTTATAGACGTTGTGCAGGTGCTGGCTAAGAAGCGACATATAACTACTCCGAAGCTAGCAACTGCTGGATCCTGGGGAGTGAGGAAAAACATTTGAAGATCAAACATATATTTTTAAGGTCTAAGCTTTTACTTTAGAACTTTTCATTTTTGAATAATGTAATAACTAGAAAATATATTACGAAGAAATATTGTAAACTTTAATTGTAATAACTGAATTATAGTGAGTATATATATTTCCTCGCTTTCTTAAATAAATGATTTATTTAAATTACAAATTGTTTACTTCAAAGCGGGTTAGTCGTGGACGCCTTGTGTAGATCACGTCTAAGATAGCGGTTGTAAGGCCAACTTCTATCTTAGGATGGTTTACACAGCGAGACTGTTACGACTCTGCCGTTTCGGGGCATAACAATAATAATCATAGAACAATCATATCATGGAGCTTAACTCCCATCACAATAAACTAAAATTCAACCACAAACGTTTCATGCGCACAAACAACTAACTACAATCACAAGCTAATATATATCAAAGTCCTCAAATATTTTGAAATAATATCCCGAAATACGGTAAAGCATTGATCCCACTTACTTGTCCCGACGCTCACTACGGAAAACTTGGGTCATCAACGATTTGATCACCGAGGAGTTCTATATATATAAAATCTAAATTTAGTTTTCGCAATAGTTACAAAAACACTAGGATCTTATCTAAAGTATATTATAATAAAAATATATAGTTTTATTATATAAGTCAAGTTAAGTTAATATTTATTAATAATATACGTAATTATATTGTTACGCATAATATATCGTTTCGATTGTATCGAAATATACTTTAATCGTTTTAATCACATTTCGATTACAATAAAGTTATATTAGTACGTAAATTAGTAATACTGTAGAGATATAAGTTATATCACTTAGGTTCATCCAATTTTAGTAAAAATAGTGTCGTTAAGCTCGTACAAACTTAACGACACGTATTACGAGTCCTAATTTCTAAAAATGACTTTTAACAGGTTATTTAAGTTTTTAACACAGTTATACGTATCTAATCAAATATTATCGTACTATACGTAATTTATGTTATTAAACCATATTTTACTTAATTTGTCAATATAACCCATCATATAAGTATTATTTGATCTTAATACTTTTATAACAGGGACGTACCCCGGTTATTAAAATATCATTAAATATATAAAAATATAAGTATAATTTTTATCCAATCTGACCAATACACAAATAGATAGTTTTTATTCAACTATTTGTCATATTTTAACCTATTATTACTAAAATTGGGTATCGGTTCGTTATTTAAATTATTTTACTAAGTAAATTTATAATAAATAGGTTGGGTCACCAAATAATTCCCAAAAAATTTATATAGACTCTTAAAAATATATGGAATTCATTCATCACTTAGTTTCATGTTATTGATTCATCGTCTATATATTTAAAATTACAATTTTACCCCTAAATTACACTTAATTACTCAAATATGATTCTTTCGCACCAAATTGATTTTAACCTATCCTGACATTATTATTATTTACTAGAAATCAGTACATATCTATTTCATAATTTCCTATTTATTTCACAATTTTAGCCTATTTTTGAGCTATTTTTAAGCCAAAAAATACAATAAACATTAAAAATATTCAAACCAAAATTTGAGCTACATAGCAATTACATATATATTATAAAAATCCTACACAAAAATTTTGAGCTAGAAACTACATCATTTAATGTATTTATTTTGAATTTCAAATTTCAGGTGAACAATACATTTGTTAAGCAAGTATATTAAATATTCCTAATTTTGTTAAAATAAATTTACTAAATGAAAGTAAATCTAAAATAACTAAGGATTTAATTTTTTTATATTTTTCCTAATTAATTTAATAAATTTTCAAAAATAGAAAAAAATAGGGTGAAAACTCGGAATCTGAGTTCATCGAATCCTCGGCCACTATTAGCCGAAGAGGGGTTGTCAGCCAGATTAGGCGGTGGTTGCTCTGCTAGGTGGCTACGAGATTCCACGGTATACTCTCTTTCGGTTCAGTTTTTAACTTAGCTCGGTAATTCCCCTGTTTTTCTTATTTTATTTTCTAAATTTTATAAATTTTTCCAGAAATCCCCTGAGTGTCTAAAGTGTATAATTTGGTCCTAGGAGTCCTAGTTACAGTAGTTTAGGTCAGTTGAGTTTTTCCTTAGCCATTAAGCGAATTTTTTTTATTTATTTATTCTTTTAAGGAATTTGCATTTGTGATATGTCGATTTTTTAGTCATTTACTTTTGATGCAGCTGGTTATTCTTTTGAAGCTGCTTCACATTTCATCCAATCATATTTCAGGTCATTTTTTATTTTTATTTCTTGTAATTTTTAAATAATGTTTTAAGGTATTTTGGTATTTTATATTAATATTTAATGATTTTTGTTAATATACAGGTATATATCATATATATATCATCACGTAATGAGTAATTATATACATGTAATCATGTTTCTAGCATATCTTTTTTTTAAAGATACTTTTCCTATTTAATTTTGCGATTTTATTGCTCATTATGCATAATTATGTTATTTTAGGTTAATTTACAGGTAGGTTTATTATATATACTGGGTATACTTATAAAAATACTTGTATACTAATATAGTATATTATGCTATATTATTTTCTTTTATTGCCTAATTAACTTATTTTTAAGTTCTTGTTGCATTCTGAGCTCGATTTTAGGGATTTTGATCATTTTTATACTATATTAAGTAATCATATATCTAATGGCAAAATCAGGATTTTGGATAATTATTTTCAAAATCCAATTTCACCAAATCACTTCAACTAACTTTTCTATCTTAGTTGTAAAATTTAGGTTTAATCGGATAACTTTTTCCGAAAGCTCTAAATTTAGGTACGATTGCCCTAAATTTAGGTACGATTGCCCTAAATTCGACTTTAAGGTCTCATATAAAGTAAATTTTCATTATTTTGATTGTATTCTTGATATTCTTATTGTATTATGGATTTTTAAACGTATGAGAATTCATCGATTAGAGTTATCAAGTTTTTTGTAAGTTTCTAACCTAATCGATTTATTTTTCCGAATGTTTTAAATCAACTATTGACCCTAATCGTACGAGGACAGAGCTTTTCCTTAATACTTAGATGTTCATATCTTAATTGTTGATTTATGAGATATTACAGTACAAGTCACTTTATTTAGAAGAAATTTTTGGTACCATTCCAATGCCTTCCCTTTGAAATACATTACAACCAAGTGAGGCTTAAGTGAGGTTGTGGTTTCATCAATTTCAAAATAATGCTCTACTTTATAAATCCGAGTTTTAAAATCTTCACCTATAAATGCAGGAAACTTCATTTGGTGGATTGGGTAGGAATATGATAAGTAACAGGTTGATAAGGCAGTTTGGTGATGTTGGTTAGAATGGGTTCAATGGAAGCAGTTAAAGTTTCTTTGGCTTTTTGCATTTGCATAGTGGTAGTTGAAGTTTCAGGTAAGGTACTTATACCTTCCATTTGGGATTTAAGCTTACTAAGTGATCAATTGTATTGGTCAATGATTAAATGAGTCTTCATTATTGCTTCATTCACTGATTTTGTTAGCAACTCATGCATCTCATTTTGTTTACATAGGAATGTCTTATGCATAGCTTCATTTTTCTCATGTTTCTCCTTCAGGGCCGCCTATAGTGCATCTTCTAACTTGGTCATGGCTTCCTAAAAAAAAAGGTGCTCTGATACCACTTGTTGTGGTGTTCAGATTCTTAGAAAGAAACAAATGAAGAAACCACTCCAAATACAGAGCAGAGATTGAGTCAAATGCAACTTAATGGAAGGAAGATATTTTTTTTTTGTATATCCCCTCTATAATTACTCTTTTTCGTATTTATAAAGTTTGTTGTAATAAACTTCTCGTACCATCATAGAGAATATTCCCTTACATGGTTCACATGTTATACCATTAAGAAATTCCTATGGAATAACTAACTTACTTACTAATTGAAGGTTCATAGATTTAAGCCTTAACAAAGCCTAGCCCACAATTTACTTAGGCCATAATGTATTGGGCCGATACGGTACTTATACATAGCTTCTAGCTTCTATCATGTCATTCCTCAACTCCTCCTCCTTATCTTATTTCTCTTTAACATCAAAAAACCCCAAAGTCATAACAACTTACTGATATGCACTGAACTAAATAGACTAGCATGTTGGACCGCAACTCTAAGCCATTCTCATAAAGCCCCCGTTGGATCACAACCTGGGGTTTTAGGCAATTTGCATGTCTTAAATATATTAATTTTTTTTTTATTTGATGACACTAGTTATTTATAACACCCTACTAATATATATATTCAGAGTATGAAATATTTTCATTATTACACTAACATAATTATTTTCTTATTTTTAAATTTTTTTTTTAAATATCTAACTTTGGCCAAATTGTAAGATACATCCTAAATCATAGATTAGGTTGTGATATATCATAAACTTTGAAAAAGTATCTTTTTTTTTCACAGAACATTTGACAACGTATACACATTTACTAAACCATCACTAAAGCCCAATAATTGCCATTTTCAATGACCTTTTACCAATATTTTGAAGTTGTTTGTGTCTATTTAAGAGTTATTTGTATATTTTAAAAGGTTTTGAAAAAATTATGTGACTTTTCTTAGAGTTTAATGATTTATCAGACATAACTAATAACTTAAGGGTATATTATTCTTTAGAGTATGTGCATAGGAGTGCAAGATTTGCTAGTAGTAGTTAAATTGCAAATTTACGGCTAAGAATGCACCAAGTGGTTGCACTTGCACCAAGAATTTGTTCAAACTAGAACATTTAGATACAACATAGTTACAATGACTACTAGTTTTTCAATGATTAATAAAAGATAATAATGGTGGTATTAACACCCATAGATGGCTAGTGGTGATAATTAATTTGATAAAGAAAATGTTAATGGATGATAAGATAAACAATTTTTTTAGTCTTAAAATAGTAGAAATATTTTTCTTTACATTTTATAATTATTTTACAAAAAAAGTTGATCGTCATTACTATAGACACCCCATTTTCGCTATTCTTTATTTTAATTTTAGTCTCTTTTTATTTTTAAGCCAGGTTTACAAAAAGAATTAAAAAATGAAAAAAATAAAAAAAAATTATAAATTAAAAAATTGAAAAAAATTAAAAATATATGAAGTATCGAAAGCATCGAATTGAGTCAATTTGGGGTTAGATTATATAATGGCCGGAAATATACGTATAATTTAGAAAATTCGAGTTTTTAAATAATTGAGCTTTATTAGAAAAATATTTTTTAAAAATAGTCCTGTAAAGCATAAAATGAATTTTTATCCAATTTGAAAATATTTTAATTGGACTAATTAAAATAGACTTAGAATTTATTAAATGGTTAGCATGTGTATTTTAGGCCATGGTCAATTTAAAACAAGATGGACTGGATTGAGCTCAAGATAGAAAGTTCGAATAAATTATGAAACTTCTTGAATTTGAAAGTTGATTAGATTGAATCATGATTGGATAATTCAAGAAATTAACAAATTTAAAGTAGATATTATTATATCTTATGAATAGTAGATTTGTTAAGATTAGATCTCCATTAAAATGATCCAAAAGATTCAAAATTACTCGTTTATAAATAGTGGACTTTGACAGTAAAAAAAATCACAATTCCACATATACAATTTTTCTCTTGCACATAACTCACAAATCATTCCAATTCACATAACCCATAGACAAATTCATGCTCCATTACCAAACCCGATGCACACTACAGTACTACCCTGTAAGGCGTACAGCATCAAACTGATGCTATGAACCAACCCATATATCCCCCAACCATCAAACATCACTTCTACACACAACGTAATAGATGCAGCACTAACCCATGATCTAACCACCATACCAATCACTATTCAAATCCACCAAAGCTACTACGAAATCTCAAGGCATGATGCCTAAACTTCCTTTTGCCAATTACTTATGTCATAAAAATGTGTTTTCTCACTTGATTCAATACTTGGATCAATAAAAAAGAAGTCAATTTGGTTGCTGCAAATGATCACCATACACAAATCGACCCAGTTTGTTTGGAGCACCTAAATCCGACCCATATCTAGACTGAACCCTGAATCACGTATGCAACCATGGCCTAACCACTCGTGAATTGAATAGGTTATTGGTTAGTTTTTTTTTTCTTTTTTTCTTTTTTTTGCAATGTATTAGTAGTTGTATTATTTTAGTTTTATTTATTTACTTATTTAGTAATATTTACATACTTCCTTTTTTATACTTGACTTTGTCTATTTTTATGTAGGTCTTTGGTTTTAATTATTAGTATTGTCAATTCTTTATGTTTTTTTAACGTACACATCTTATAAAAATTAGTTTTATTTAAAGTCGTTTAATTAGTTTATGTGCATAGATGCTAACGTTGGTTTTTCTTGCAAGTTATTGTAATATATCATTAATTCATAGTTTTTTTCACATATTTTGCATATTCACTATAAAAAATCACATTTTGGAAAATGGCACCTTTTTTTAGGAAAAATTGCATCTTTTGAGTTAAAATCACATTTTTTAGATAAAATCATATTTTTTATATAAAGTCATGTCTTTTAGATAAAATCACATTTGTTTAGATAAAATTGCATCTTTTTAGAATAAATCGCATTTTTTTTATAAAATTGCATTTTATGGTACAATTGCATATCTTTAGGATAAAAATCACATCTAAATTGCATACATTAGGAGATTTGACTAAAAATTGCTTTATTTTTCATTTGCATTTTTTTAATTAAACATTTAAGGATTTTTAGTAAAACTATTTTTTGACACTTATTTAGTTTTTCATAAAATAAAATAAAAAATCTTTAATTGGTATTTTTCTATAATTTATGTATCTTTTCCATGGTTTATATTTGCTTCATGGCTTAAACATCTATTTCATAGCTTAAGTATCTTTTCTATCGTTAAGTATCTTTTCTATCGTTTAGACATTGTAGGTATACTTTTCACATAAATTGCATATTTTATGAAAAATTACATTTAGATGCTTTAGGATTTTTCTAAAAAATTTTATCACGTAGAAATTTTTTTTCTTTAAATAAAAATTTGATTTTTTTTAGTTATGTATTTATGAAGTTAGACAATAAAAGTTAGGGTTTCTTTTTTAGGATTTTTCTTAATAAAAATAAATTAGTTAAAAAAGTAAACCCAGCTACTTTTAAAAAAATAAAATAAAATTTATCCACATATTAAAGA
Organism: Lumnitzera littorea; assembly: GCA_024138015.1. NCBI lineage: Eukaryota > Viridiplantae > Streptophyta > Magnoliopsida > Myrtales > Combretaceae > Lumnitzera > Lumnitzera littorea. The sequence goes on along the minus strand of JAMXBB010000001.1, from coordinate 155,255,941 downwards.
TTTCTAAAAATAAGAATTACGGTTGGTTTGATTTCAATTAACGAGTACGTAAGTATCTCTAAGGCAATTGTAAAATTTGTAAAATATTTTATTTTCTTTTCATGTTTTAGGGAAAATTTGTAATAAAAATAATTTATGCATTTTTACATTTTTTTATATTTTCATATTTTTAAAAAAATTCCCCAAAATAAAGGTCTATTAGTTAGTTTCTTAAATTTTTACATGGTAACTTTTGTCTTAATAAGTTAACTCCTAAATTCAAATTTTCTGGTTAAATTAATTTTTTTTTAAATCCGTAAAATAGTAGCTAAATTAGGATTTTCCCATACATAAACCCTAATTTGACTCTTTACCATTGTAACCGGTTAATAACTATAAAACAAAATATTTTTTTGACATTTTTTCAAAGAAAAATATTTTTTCTTAATTTTATGTTGAGTAATTTATATTAAACGGATTGAATTTAATATAAGTTAAATTAAGAAAAAATAGGGCTCAACAATTATCACCATGTTCTCTTATTACATTCACTTTTCATCACCATCTAGCACAAAAAAAAAAAAAAAAAAACTAATTACTACAACAGGATTGTGCCGGATAATATTACAGAATATTAAAGATTAAATCATATTAAGGGTTAAAAATATACAAAGCATGTTTTGATCTTGGAAATTTCCAGACGTGTGACGTTCGAAGATTGGTGCCATTGCCAGGACAATTAGGAAAGGCATTAGCGTGTGAGCAGATCTCGCTGCTGAATTTGTCTTTACCAAGGACAAGACCCTATCTTCTTAGGTAGTTGCCAAAGAGAATGTTTTTAAGTGCTTGTCTCCATTAACAACTGAAGCTTCATATTAGTCTAGCAGAAAATGCTGCAGTGCAGTAACATGGAATTGACCATAGAAGTATCCTAAAAGTATTGACCCTCGGGAAGGAGGTTGGAATGATCATTTCACTCCCATACAACTTTGTAGGAAAACCATGAGCCTATAAACAATCCAATTGCATAGTTGCATGACGTGATGACTCTCACAAGAAGAGCTACTTCACTATAAGTAAAGTTATCAAATTTATGATAGAATCGTTAAAGTGTTTATAGAATCGAAATGTAAAATTGAAATATAGAAACTCATTTTTATAACTTACATAAAATGATTTTTAAGAAACTATAGATTTGTTTATATAATTATAAAAAACTTGACATACATAATAAAAATAAAGAAATGAAGAAATTAAGTTTTTTTTTTCTATAAAAAATTCTTAATCTATAATTTAACATTTACAAAATATAAATAAACAAAACTGAAACTATTTTTTTTTTCATTATTTTATCTAAAAAAAAGTAATGAATTGAATAAAACAAAATATTTTAACTCATTTTAAATTATTAATGATATAAACTTAAATATATAGCTTTTCTTATAAACTATTATACTAGAGTTGAAACTCGAATGAAGGTCATAAATATCGAAAAAGAGAATAAAAAAAATAGAAAGAGGAATAAAATTGAAACGATGATTTGATACTTTGATAGTCAATATGATAACAGAAACCTAATTATATTCTTTTATATTTGGCTCATTCAACTCACATACGTAAAATTAATAAACTTGATTAAAAACATAAATTTTTACTAAGTTTAACATGTAAAATTAGTTTAAAACGAAACTTTTTACAAGAAAACGATTTTAAATATGAATTAACTCAAAAGAACTTTTTAAAATCACAAACTCATAAAATTACACAAGTAAAATTATGATTTTAACAATTATACAATCAAATTTTCTAAAATTAACCCAGCACTCTTCTCAATTATACACGTGTGTACATAACAAATACTTTTTGGCTTCAACCCTAAAACATTGAAGGAATAGGAAAGAAAGCCCTAACATTACAGAGAGAACAATTTCGGCGTCTAGAAATCACAAAACGTTAAACTACTCAAGCCTCAATACAACATTGCACCGCAACCCATTGGAGTCAACCATATGCTGGTCGTACACCCCTAGTGATGCTTGATGTTCCACTGCCCCTATGCATCCCAGTTTCCAGTCTGCTCTTTGGTCATTTCTTGGTCTATTTACGCTCCAAAGCTCTAGTTTTTTTTTTTTTTTTTAATGTAAATTCAAAGCTCAAATTCTAAAAAGACAATAGATAAAAAGGGATTATTAGCAATAATTGACTCTTGAATTCCTGATCCTAGGAATGGCAGTAATAGATTTCAAGGTCTTTAAGAGTCACTGTTGACGGTAAAAAATCCTCCATTTTTCACAGCAATAGACACCACAAACAAGATAGGGGAAGAGGTCCCTCGAAGGCTATCTACGTAGTCATGATAGCAGAATTATTCGGTAATTTTTCTTATAAACGCTGAATCATAATCCATTTCAATACAGCAGCCGTAAACCTTGCATTAAAATGAAGGTTACCACTATAATTGTAGATGTACAGTAGCATCGAAACCTATATCTAGACAGTCACCGATTAAGTAGAATCAACATGGGGGTAAAGAGCAGTTACAGCATCAGGGGAGAAAATATGAAACTGAGGCACCGTGGGTCATGTGCCAATTGCTCATATCCTCAATTTCCAATTTCATATAATATGGGATTAGATTCAAGCTCCTCTGCAAATTTTTCTAGGATCTCCTTCACAGTTTCCCTGAATTCATCATTTCCAGCTTCAAGAGTTCTCTTACCATTAGCTAAGCTGGAAAATGTAGCATCATAAAGAGCTGATGCTTCCTCAACTTCCAATGGTGGCAAACCTAGCTCTTTACCGTGTTTCTCAAGGTACTCCTGAATTAATCCTATGCTCCCTTTTCCATTTTGAAGATCACTCTTCTCTTGCAATATCTTATCCACCACATTAGTAAATTGCTTGTCACTGTGCAAGAGCTGCAGAAATTGACCAAAGATTTTCAGTACTCAGCAATGAGTTAGAAGATAATATGAAAGTTAGCTTTGAGAAAGTTATGACCCATAAAATCACACTGCAGAGTGCTGAGTTCCGCATTAACAACTGGGCAATTGTCAAACAGGATCCCATTATTTTATCAGGAAAAGCACGAACATGGTTCTTCATCTTTTGCAACTTTTCTATTAGAGTTCTTCACTTGTAACTTTTTTTATTTGATTTATCTGCATTTTCAAACGATTAGAAAAATTAAACCCCCCACTGCCAAAACAAAAAAAATTCTGTTACCGATTCCATTAAAATTTAATGGGATGTACTGGTTCCATGATTAAGAGTAATGCTTTAAAATTATAATGGATCCATTTTCCTTTCTACTTTTGGGGAAAATTGCCACATATATCTGATAAAAGTCAGGATTTTGTTTTTGATATGTTCTACAGTTAGGCTCATATTAGTGATTTTGATTCATAGAGTTATGAAATCAAGTTTGGGTTCAAGTTGTGATTATAAATTTCTTTCTGTCTTTTCATGACAGAAAGGACCAATTAGTTTACATTGTCAAATGAAAAGATTACATGAAAAATTTAAAAAGAATTATTAAAGGGAGATGACAGTGGGACTTTTTCTAGTCATTTTCAAAAGGCAGAGAATTTGAGTAGAAAAAATAAAAGAAGAATGACTTAATAAATAAAGTGGTGAAAAGTGGAAGAGCATCTTCGTACTTTTCTTATCCATACAATTTAGCAAACCATGGATGGACAGAAAATGTATATAAACTGAAAAAAAAACCCTTCAAAATCAATATAAGGCCATATGGAGAAGATACATCAGGAAAAACCAAAAGGAAAATGCTATGGCCATGTCTGGCCAACTTTAAGAAATGCTTTTGCATGAACAATTTGAGTATGGAATTTTGCACGATCGATTTGAGTATGAAATAACACAAGAAAAATATTTTACACAGATACCTTTTTGATCTTGGAACCATTTATGATCTTCACATCATGTTTGAAGACAACATGTTTCTCAGAGAGCATATCAGCTAGTTCTTGCAGAACAAGTTGAAGGATTTGTGCAAATTGCGCTTGGCCCAACTCATCTTTGCCCTCTGCCCCATGCTTCCTCAATATACCATCAAGAAGAGGAAATTCTGCAGAAAGGATCTTGCAAAATGTGAATAAACAACCAGCATGCTTATTTGAATGGAAATGCTTGAAAAAAGGTGATTTTGTATATGTCATGACAAAAAAAAGCCAATAGTAGGAAGTCTTAGGATAAAAAAGAACAAGCTGAATTTTTCATAATGAAAATCTAATCAGCTAAAGTGAGCTAGAACTACAAATGAAGAGAGAGAGAGAGAGAGAAGAGAAGGAAAAAAAACAACTCAACCACTAACATAGACAGGTAATATTGCAACAGTGAATGACTATGAACAAAATACCAAGTAACAAAACATCCATCACCAAAAAATTAGCAGAAAGATCAAAGGATTGAGGAACATCTACATCATGTATGTGAAAAGTAAGTGCATATTCCTGATGACAGAGAGAAAAAGATCATGGTTACTTCCTTTCAGGATAATTTGTCTGGCTAGCATTCTTTAGGTAAATCATATATGTTTAGAAGCTAATCAATAAATGAGTTGAATCAACATCACCAGAGGAAGGAGGGACACCCATGTCGACTCCCATGTGATCAAGAGCTTTCTTTATCTCACATTTCTTGAGTTTGCCATCATCATCAGCATCTAGTTCTGTGAAGATATTTTCAGCAAACATTGCAAAATCGTCCTCATCCTCAAGATAGATTCGAAGTGTGCTTCCATCCAATACAGATATAACAATTGGGTTGTCTGCATCTCAAATTTTAGTTAATGAGTTCTCTTAAGCATGACTCTTGCATACCCAAAAGCTTCTTTAGAAGTGAAAAACAAATATGAGATATCCAGAATCAAATAATAAGAAACAAGCCAAAGGTGATGATGCCAAGTCATGTAACAAGGAATGCATCCATGCATTTCCTATCTAATCATAAACGAAAGTCAAACAAATGGCAATGGACAGAAAGCTCCCATGTTTTGATCCTGTGAGTTCCAAAAGTTTGGTGACATGTCCATTCTAAACCCCTAAAGCCGGTATACAAACTCACAAACCAAGGCTAAGGTTATTCTTCTGGTTCTTAGTAGTCCAGCTTAAATCATGAGAAATTGAAAAGGAATTTTTAGTTCGGAAATGAATCCTCTCCATTTCCTTTTCTCAATTTACCCTCTTAAAATATTACCACATGTAATTAATGGCCAAGATTATAAAAATTACGATGATATCATGATCACATCATATAATATTTAAAAAATTTAAACAATTTCATTCATTGATTTATAAATAGAGGAAAATTAAGGAAAAGTAAATGGAGATAATCCAAATCCAGTTCTGTTCACAGTCCATAAACTTTTTTGGCAGTTGGCACCAGTCCAACATCACTCTGGGTATCTAAGAATCTGTTTGCATCGTGCATCTGTTGTAAGTCTCTCTAAGCTATCAAAGATTCAACTCAAAGCATTATGCATTCCAATTAACCATTCATAATTCCAACATCACTTATAATTATTAAATCCCGCAACAAAATACAGAAAATACCAAGTTCATCCAAACCAATGGCTACAATAAAAACTACCACATGATATAAGTAACATGAAATATGAAGTAGAACACTTTGCTCTTCACCTATCTTTATGATTTCAGAAATTACAGCATAAGTGTGATATTATTGTCACATTCACAATTATTAGTTCCCCTTAACGGTCAACAAAATAAAGACTAATAAACAAACTGTATTTTATACACTACAAGAAAAATGAAAATGTAGGGAATATTATTACAGTGGTGAAACATCAGACCAACCACCCAAATTTTTGAAATTTTATCACGTACATTCCCCGAAAGGCAAAATGGATCTACGTCAGCCTATTAGATTTATATGTTACACCAATTTATCCATGTCCACAACCAAAGTGTCGAATTAGTAGGAAAAGAACTAAGTGATGAATCAATATAAAAATTGTTATACTAATACAAGAGCTGACTTGGCACTGCACTAACACATAGTAGGCGTCTAAGTTAAAATGTTGGAAAATTTTGGGAACATTGTAGTCTTAGCATTTTCCAGACTGCAACTAACATGTATTTGTTTCATCAAAAACGTTCTCTGAGGATGTTGTCATTTAATTTCTGCAACTATCAAAATTATCATAATAGTCTTAACAGGCAGTTTTCTTGGCCAACATGGTGTATATTGGTGACTTTAGCTATAACTGGTGGCAAAATGTGGTCACAGCAACACGCCATGGTTGATGGCCATTGAAAATCACTGAAATATCAATGGAAAATGAGGATAGTTATTTCCTCTATTAAGAATGGAAATCGTTTTCTGATTTCCTATTGACATTTTCCTGTGATTCATTGACCAACACCGCCACCCATCCGCCCCGACCTTGCACTGCCACTGCCAGTAACCCCTGTGCTAAGAGCCACTACTTACCACAGCATATCATATAGAAACTTTTGACATTCATAAAACTTTGGTTCTAATAAATATTAAAATGATACGGAAATATTTTCTGCGGAACTAACACATCCCAAGTTCAGACAACTCCGCAGTAACTCTACAACTTCTCCAGCGATTAGAACCACCATCAACAGGCAACCTCTAAACTCTCACATCCAATTTCATAATCTCTCTCACTCTCTCTCTTAATCGAAGCAATCAAATTTGACTTAACAATCACTCATCAAGCAACCTTAGATCAATCTTCTACCTAAGTCAACTCTTCAAACACACGCAAAGGCGATCTGTGAATTAAAAACAACATCATCATCACATACCGTCCAATTCATCGGCGATCGCAGCAATGTACGCATTGAGCTTATTCAAAGCGTCGTCTCCATTCAGTTCCGTACTCCGGAAGCTGACGTCATGATCAGAAGTCACACCGATGCGATCAAGCCCAGAGCGTTTGAGAGACTCCGGAATAGTAAAACCAAACAAGCAATCACTCGCTTTGGTGTTTCCGAGCTCGATCACCTGAAAAAAAGTTCGATTACGCATTTCACGAATAAAAGAAACTAATTTCTTTTAACCTTTTAACGAGTATCAGAAAACACTTTTATGGTAGCGTAGAAGTAAACGGGGGACCTGAGCTCCGGTGAATGCGGAGACAGAAGAATCTGGTAAAGAGAGAGTGAGGTCTCGGAGTCGAGAGCCATCGAGGACCGTTAAACCTAAGTTCGACGACATTTTCGTATAGAGAGAGAGAGAGAGAGAGAGTGAGAAATGAAATTTGAAAGAGGTCCAAGATCGGCTTCTTTGTCTCGTTTCGTTTGATAAGATTTGTGTCTGAATATTTTTGTTGAGATTAGGACCTTGTATTCGAGTTAACTACAAAAATGCCATTGAAGTATTAACGTTTTAAGGGAAGCCCTTTCCCTTGAAAACAACCGCATCTGACAAATTCAACCCTGGAAGATGAGACAGGTCCGGATGCCTAGTTGTAGTAGAGCCATCCTGGCTTATTCTTTCACTATGTTTGGATCCGTAGAAAATGAAATCAATGGAAACGAAAAGAAGATCAGGAAATGAAAGGAAATAATATGTTTGGTAATTTAAACAAATGTAGAAATTGATAGAAAAAAAAAATGAGTGGAAATATTTTCATTTTTAGGTCCACAACTTTTCTTTTTAATTTTTGAGATAAATGAGTGGAAAAGGATGGAAATAATAAGAAATTACAAAAACATTCTTTTAAAACACAATTCATGAAAATAGAAATAGGGGTGGTTTTATTTTATACTAACTTTATTTCCATTTCTAACATAAACCAAACAAAAGGAATGAAAACTTTTCCTTCCATTTGCTTTGTAGGTTACCAAACATAAAATCAAAATCATATTTCATTCAATTTCCACTCATTTATTTTCTCTTCAACTTATTTCTATTAATTTCTCTTCTATAAAAAATAGACAAACACAATATTAACCTTTGGTATAGCACATATTACAAAGTGTAATGGTAAACTTTTTGTTTTAAAGATACATTGTTGAGCCTGAATTTTTGGATTTACTTTTTAAAATTGATTTTCTTATTTTCAATTAATATTAAACTCTAACTTATTTAATATTAATAATCGACTAAAAAATTAGGAAATTCTGGTTTTTAATTTAGAAAAATATTTGGAGTCGCCGCCAAACCGAAGTCGAAAAAAAGGAAAGAAACCGTAATCAATTAAGTGAATTAATTATGGTTTGGCTATCGACCGTTGATTTCAATTTAAGTGAAGAACTAAAGTGTTTCGAATTCGGGGGGTTAACCTATTAAACCTTAACGAGTACCATTATTTATTTATCGAAATTAGAATTATTTTTCAAATTATAATATTTTTAAGAAAAAATAAAAACAAAAAAAAATCTAAGTTTTTATATATTTTATCGTCGCCCTGAAGTTACATATGTACCCACTAACCGGATCAGATGATCATAATTCTTTCTGAAAATTTTAGTGTGTTAGTTGATTTTAATTTTTGAAAACCGACCTAGCCTACGTAATTACCGATTCAGTTCATTTAAATAAAATATAAGGGGATTTTAACTTGTAAGTGATCAAAAGACTCCCTATGTAAAAAGTTTCTTTTTTATTTCTAAAAAAATAATTTTCTATAATATGACTTCTAAAAAAGAACCTAATCCTAAAAATTCCTAAGCTAACATATACATATATTATATATTATGTTAACTAATAAATAATAACTAATAATATAATAATGATTTATATATAATAAAAAAACTAATTTTAACAATCCCTTATCTAATATCTATATAGCTTTATGTATACATTACTACTTATTAAATAAAAAATTCACTTAAATCAATATTTAATCTATAATATTAGAAAACTAATGCTAATGAAATATCCTAAACTATTATATATATATACACTATACTAAACTACTAAAAAACTAACAAAATAATAATATAACATAATACAATAATAATAATAAATAAATCAGAAATAATAAAAAAACTTTGGACAAGAGCTGAACCTGATCACGGAGCTACCGTTGGATGAAGAAACTTTGCACTTGTTCGTGTAGTGAGTCAAGAGTGGCATGGATAGCGTGATTTTCCTCAGGCGTATGTTTGTGCAATTGTGAAGACAACAAGGTGCAGTGGGCGAAGAATTGGAGCTCATTAGGGGTTAGAGCTTGGTTCGGTCGCTGGAAAACTGGTCGTATCTAGTTATTGGTCAACGAAGTAACGTTCGGACGTTGCTGGATGAAGGATAAAACAGTGCGTGCGCGTGGACTGGTTGGGTCGTGATGTGCGGCGTAGATTTGGAAGCTGATCCTTAATGTGCACTGTTGTTCGTAGATGTGAAGGTCGCTGCAGTGCGTGGAGTTGATGTTCGCTGCTGTGAAGTGCGACTCAAGGCTACTGCGGATCAGTACTCAGCACGAGTATAAGCTGCTGCAATAGAAGGCAACAGAGAGAACAATTTGGCGAAATGATCACTGTAATTGTCCGAGCAGTGGTGTTGGAAATTCTGCTATTTGGTGTTATACGGTAGAGAGGGTGTTAAAGGGTTAAGATCAGATTTTGGTCCTATCTGTACGAGGGTAGAAGGGGTTACGGCGTAGGAATGTTTTCTATGTGCGGCATTGCTGCGATTGAGCCACAGTAGAGGGGCGTTGTGGTTAGGCTGTTGGGTAAAGATGAATGATGGTGCAGTGTTTGGTCAGGGTTGGGGCATGTGTGCAGTTTGGTTGGTATGGTCTGTGCTCAAGGATGGGGCTACTTTGTCAATTGCTGCGTACGTGAAGTTGGAGTCACAACTACGTGAAGTGCCAATTAGTGCTGCAGTGGACGTGCGTGGACTGTTGTGTGGTGAAGCGGTGTGGGAATGGTGTTGTGTGGATCAAAGTTTGGTCGTGAACAGTAAATGTGTGGATGATGTTTAGCGATGGATTTTTGTAGAACTGAGTGAATGACTCTCAAATATGAATTTCATAAATATATGTGTGCCTAACACGATTTGAACTTACAACTTCAAAGAAAATTTAATTCAATACTCTAATACTTATCTGTTAAACTGTTGGCTTATATTTTAATTTTTAGTATAATTGAATTGTACTTAAAACACACGACTCTCTAAAATAATTATTTAAACTAAGTTAAAACTAAAACTATTTATCCTTAAAATAATTTACTTCCTTAAAAATCTTTATAATTTTTTTCCTTTCTTATTTTTTTTTGTATTTTCATTATTTGTCAACTTTTATTATTTTTATTTTTATATTTTTCTTATTTTTGAGTTAAAACCCTATTTTTTAAAAAAACTAAAAATTAAGATTACTAAAGGCAAAAATTTGGCGTCTACTTACATTTTATCAAATATTCTCTTAAAAGTTTTGAGAATATATATATATACAACATAACCTAAAAGGGAGAATTTCGTTTTGGTAATTTTCTAAGATTCTCTTTTCCCATCTATCTACAAGCTATCCTAGAAAAACTAGTTATATAAAATATTCCTAATATAAATGATTTATTTATTATTTTTTTTAGAGATCGGTAGATTTAAGGAAATGGAGCTTGAACATAAGACAAATGAGAATGATGATCCTTAAGATTATTTACATGGCCAATAAGGTCAAAATTATCACTTTTTTTCTAAGATCCAGAAATCTATTGTTAAAGCTCCATGGAGAAATACCCTCATTTCAAAGACCATTGAAATAAACTTAGGGCTTTAAAGTAATGGAGTTATGATTACATAAATTATAGAAAGGTCTAAATACTTTCAACATGGTCCATGTAGGTTATGGTTTCCATATGGTACCTTATAGGAATGAAGATAACCTTTATAAGCGATTCATAATGGACCATAGTTTATAAATGCTCCACTTTAAGTAAATATTGAAAGAAAGGTGGATCCTAACTTTGAAGTGCCAATGACATGCCTTGATTCAGTGTTTATTTGGGCTTGTATTTTAAGAATTTCCATAAGACTATTCTTAGATGGTTATCCATAAGATTGGTGAAGCAATTGGTCATGTTCTTCGTTTTGACACATATATAGTTGATCTTGCTCCGATGGTCTCAATGTCTAACTACAATCAATGCAAAAAAACATTCCAAGGTTATCGCTTCCACATCAACCAACCACGCACAAGCAATATACTTTAATTTCTATTATTTAAGTTTATGTATCAATCGGGTTTAACCTACATTCTAGCATGCAATATGTAAGGCTTTTCGTACTTGAAATTCCAAACCAAAAAGGAAAAAAAAAAAATTGGTAAGCTAACACCAAACATTGACTACAACACATACACAAGTAAACCGGTAGTCATTATTTTGTTATAAAAGCTTAGAAAATCGATTATAACTATAAAATTATTAGGTTAAGACTTAGTCCAATTATCAAGTCTAACGGGCTTGACTTGGTTTATTTACTAAGTGAGATACATTAAACAATTAGGCAATTTAACTTTATAATTAAATAAATTAGCCCAATCATTATTGTTATATATATTATTTATCGGCTGAAAGACAGTGAACTAATTAGGAAAAGATCGAAGTAGTTTATGATTAAATGGGACTCGGTTCAATCTTAGGGGTTTCAATCCTAAAAATATCCAATTAATTCCTTTTATTAATCAATTATTCTAATCAAGGTTGAAAATCGATCTACTTAAACTAATTAGAGCTTGAATCAATTTAGTTCAATTGAACCATGTTTAGACTAGTTCAGCTCAAGGGGGAAGTGCCACTTACTTATTTTGTTATTTATTATTTTATTAGTGAAACTTATCATATCATCCATATCATTACACATACTATGTTTATATAATTATAAATTACCACAGTTACTGAGAATTACCACTATTGAAACATAATTACCCTAATGCCATTATATGTAAACCCTGCATCTGGAAGTTTAAATTCATTAAGTAAGTTTAGGGTGATCAGATAAAGTGTCTACTTAAGCCCAAATTATACAATGAAGTTAGAAGTATTAATAAAAGTGATCCCGTAAATTTGAATTTAGGAAAATAAATCATAAAATAATAGAATATTATAATATTAAATTATAAGCATATTACTTGTTATTTATTGAAAATACGTAAAATAAGTTCTGATAACTAATAAGTTGTTAGAGATAAATTATATACATATTAAAAATCATAGAATAATATAAAATAATATTTAGGAGTATTTACTTGTACTCTATATGTATTTACGTGTAAATAAAAATATGCGAAATTACTTAAAATGCACGAAAAATACTAAATTAATGCTAAATAATTAAAGAAAATAAAAAAAGGAAAATTAGAAAAAAAAAAAGGGAAAAGTGTGGATTTGTCTATAATCAAGTCATGATAAGCTAAGGATTAAGAAGAAAAAATTATCTAGTCAAATTAAGGTAAGTAAAAAGTAAAATTGGAAGAAAATAAAACCATTAGTCAACTAGAAATTGAAATAAAAAAAGTAAGGCAGCCCTATAAATACTTAAACCTCAACTAAAGCTCATTTGGTCTATTTGAGTCAAAGAAAAATAAAGAGAACTCAAAATGAGGGGATTAGGGTTTTTATTTTAAAAATTAGAAAAATCTATATAATTAAGGCTTGTAGATTAAACTCACGACCTATGGTCATCTAAAGCCCATTAAATAGGTAAGTCTGATTTCAACCCAATTTTATTTAATTTTGTAAAAATATTAAATATATTTAAAAAATTACGAAATTTGGTATTTTGAGATTTTTATGTATGTAGATTTAAGAAAAAAAACTTATTTTGATGAATTTATATTTGAAAATATACTACCCTTACAAAATCTTACAAACTTAAGTTTTATTTAATTTAAAAATAAATGACCTTAAAAATGTAATTTTAAACTCAAAATTTTTATGTAGACTATTTAGAAGATATAGAATAGTGTTATGAAGAGATTTTTTAGAATTTAATTTTTGAAATTTTTAGAGGATTTGTTGCCTTAAAATGATATATAAAATAGGTAGTTTTTTATTAATTAGGTAATTAATAATTAGGTAATTAAATGAATAATTACTAATTTAGTGTATAATTAGATATTTTAAGATGTTAATTTTTGATGTAGTATGATAGTGGTAGCATTTGAGTTATTAGATATAATTATTAGGTGTAATATGTAGTGAACATGTGAAAATTAATAATATATGAAATTGGAATTATAATAAATATAAAATAATGGGTTAAAATGGATAATATAATAATATATAATAAATGTGGTAAGAAACTTAAATTTAGATAATTATATAAAAAATGTAAAATTTTTTCATATCGGAAGTAAATTCAGTATATAAATGAGAACCAGAGTGTACTGTACAAGCTAGAACATTAGCTAATGACTAAAAGTGATATTCAGGATATTCAAGCATAAAAAGATTAATTTCACATTATATTTCGAAACGTATTCTTATGATTTACGTATAATATTTGTAGTTGAAACTGAATTGGAACTTAAATCGAGATCAAATTCAAAATCCAATTCCAAAACTAACCTAGAATGAATCCATAATAAATAATATATATATATATATATGAAAAAAATTAAGTCAAATCATAACCTAAAGTTTACATATATCATAAGGATATAAATACTAAAAAAATATTTATATTATAGGACACATAGAGACAAGTTGACCTTCAAAGGTATAATGAGCAAACCAAGGATTCTAAGTAAGTAGGGTTTAATACTTTATCGTATTTTAGAGTACTACTTTGAAGTACTTAGAGATTGTACGTGATTGTATTTGTAGGTAGTTATATGCATGTGCTTATATGTATTTAACTTCATGTTGAAAATCTGTATTGTGATTTAGTTATTGATGTGAATTGAATTGTGTGAGATTACTTGATGACCTTAAACTGTACTTAATTATAATTGATCTAAATACCTTAATTAGACATAAGGAACTATCAGAATTCTCCAACCAAACACTAACATCTTTGAAAAAAATAGTGTTAGATAGCATAACAATCTTTTCTTCATTTTTAGTCGAACTAAGTGATAAGAGAGGAGGTCGTAATAAGGACGAAGGCAATGGTTCAAATGATAGTCATGGAGGCAACGGTGTTTCCATTATACAAATCAAGGTTTGGTTGTGAGTTGTTATATAAATATAAAAACTCCTAAACTCGAATTAGAGCGAGTAAAATTATTCTGATTTCATAACGGATCAAACCACATTGTGTGATAACATTTGCTTATTGTATTGTATTGTATATAATTAATTGTTTGAAAACCTCGTTTGTGTTTGTTGTGGATTTATAAGTCTCCATCCTAACTTACTGAGTTGTAGGTTGCTCATACCCTTATAAATTTTCTTGTAAGTTTTAACTTTGTAGTATAATTATCATAAGGTCAGTTTCTTTTTGGAAGCACTATGTCGGAGTGGGAATCGATCGGCTATACAATTAAGTCCTTTAATGTCTTATTAGTACTTTTAGGTTTATAAACCGGTATTGTGATATGTTAGTTAACAGACTACCGTAGCATATATAACTTCTTGGGATTATAAGACAATATGAATATAATTATGTATATATGACTTAAGGTTATGACTTTTTATGTAAATTTTAGCATAAATTTTAATTGAGCTGTTTATTTCAAAGCGACGAGTCATGAGCGCCTTGTGTAAATTCTATCTACGATAGTGACTGTGATATCAATTATTATCCTAAGTTGGTTTATATGACGCGACTATTATAACTTTACCGTTTCGGGATGTAACATTATACATAAGACTAAACCATCTATAACATCATCTAAAATCTCCATAACATCAAAACAACAATATTCATAAGATAAAACCCACATAACCTAAGAGACTCCACAACATGCATATCATCATCCATAAACCAAGATTTAAATACCGTAACTTCAATTAAATATTAATCTATAACATTAAACATTGCAATTACAATACCAAGGTACTTGTAACAAAAATTAAAGGGTTAATGTTATAATTTACACATTAACTTTATTATTTTTTACAATTATAAACTTAAAGTTTTAATTTGTCTAATTATACATTTAATTAAAGATTTTTGTTATCGTTGCCTATGCCTTGGTTAACTCTAGTTTATATCTTTAGTTCAATTAACACAATTAGATAATGGGGTAATTACCCACGACTTTAAGGGGGGTTATGCGATGCTCCATAAGTGGCCACTAGCTACCCCCATAAAGTAGGTTGGAACTCACTTTAAAAATGGGAGTTGTGAGACAACTAGTGGGTACCTTATTGTCTGATTGTGTTGATTAAATTAATGGTATTAACTAGAGCTAACTATGGTGTAGATGGTAACAACTAAATTTTAATTAGGTATATAATTAGACAAGTTAAAACTTCAAGTGTATAGTTGTAAAAAGCGGCAAAGTTGATATGTAAACCATGATATTGCCTCAAAATTAAATAACCAAACACTCATTAATCATCATCAATCCATTACAATGCTACTAAATACCGTAAGACCTCTTGAAAATAACTTTAGAACACAAATTAACTCTAGAAACTATAAAATCAACACTTACTGTCTATACTTATTTTCCAAATTAGAAAAATCTATATAACATTTATGAAGATTTCTTCATGATTCCCCGATTGAAATTTAGCTTATGCTTAAACCTTATGTATGGTTTCACCTCAAGCTCTACAAACCTTTTATTTCCAATCCTATTCATAATTTAATATATATAATTGTAATTTCTCATATATTGGAACATAAAATTGAACTAGATTTCTCAAGATAACATTTAATCTAACCAAATGGAGCTTGGTTTTTAACTTAATTCCACTTAATTCTTGAATTCTCCTTTGATTTCCTTAGATTACCTTGCATAATTAAGAAAAACCACTTAGCTCTTTAGGATATGTATATTCTCTCTTAATCTACCTTGGGTTCCTAATTTACCCTTATATCCCCTACTAGATTAGTCTTAAGTACATTTAAGAAGGGCATTTAAGTAAGTGTCAACTTAAATAACACATGCTAAAATAACTTATCGTGGTTTTGTGTTTTTTAGCTATTTATGTTTGATTAAGTGCCTTAGCATATACAATCTCATAGGTAACTAGGTAGTAGATGAACAAATCCCATCTTTATTCGTCACTACCATTGACAAGCATTTCAAGATTTACTCAATAACTAGTTTGACAATGATTTATGAAGAAATTGTGATCTATGGTACTAAAGCATAGCAATTCACGTATTGAACGCATAAAGGTCAACTATCTTAGGCCTAAAAAGTTAACATGTTTGTTCATAAGGAAGAAATTGATGACGCGTGAATTATAATGTTTCCATAAGTTTGGTTCATTTTCACTAGCCCACTTATTCGGGCTTAATTGTGTGTACCTTCTTAAAACTTAATTGCTCGATCACTAAGTTTGATATAGGATCGGTTTATACAATAATCTTATGCTCATGTCCCTTGTAGACATCCATCGATTATGGATATTTCTATTACACCCAAAACTCAAAGAGTCATAACAGTCTTATCGTGTAAACTAATTTAAACTAAAAGCTATCCACTTAGGGGCTAACGAAGGTATAGTTCACATAAGGTGGACGATGACTTAACCAGTTTTGAAGCAGTTAAATGGGCATCTGTAGTAAATAAAACCCTAAGTAACGTTTTACAAAATACATATTCTCATACTTACATATGATTTAGTTCTTTTACATAACTTATCTTACATTATTTCATACCTTGAAATGGTAAAGTCGTAATTATCCTGTTGTACAAACCATTTTAAGATAGAAGCTGATTTTACAACTACTATTTTAAACTTGATTTACATTAAGCATCCTCAACTAATCCTTTTTTAAGTAAACGGTTTATAAATTAAATAAGTTATTTACCTAAAAAAATATGAAATATATATATATATTAAGATTTAAATATTATAATTATTGTTTACATGATTTCATAGCATTATATTATCTAAGTAATACTTCATTAAATAATGAAATCATTATCTATTTATCTAATGAAGTATTACTTAGATAATTATATTATGCATAATATAATTGGAGTGTTAAGTTCTAATTCAATTTTTTTTTAATTACGGATTTTATATGTGAACTCTATGAACTTGTTTCAAACTATTATGTAAAATTAATCACGTTACACTTAGGTATCCTAAATATTATATTTAGCTCTTAACCAGTATTCTAATTCATACGGTACACCATAATCCTAATTTAACTATTGAATTTGTTCTTTATGTAACAAATATTTACATTTTTCATAAAATTTCCTAAACTTATATTTCATATCAGATTTTTTATTATTGTTATTATTATTATTATAAATTTTAACCTATTATTTTCTATTTATTAATTTCTTATATTTGCATATTACCCATTGTTACCAAAATATGTACATAATATGCACAACTAATATTCCTAAACTTCAAATATTATCTTTCATCACCAACTAACATTCCAAAACATCTAATTACACACTAAATTAGAATTTAAACCAAATTATCTCTAAATCATAAAATTAACTTAATTATTTGCTTTTACCCATTATTCATTTATTATTATTACCTAATATATATAATACATATAATTAACACTCCAACTACCCAAATATCATCCTACATCAGTATTAACATCTACAAATATCTAATAACAAACTAAATCAAAATTTTCAATAAATTAACCTTAGATTACAAAATTAAACCTACTAATTACTTTTTATGCATGATTTTAGGGCCTAAAAAATTAAGTAAAAATTTAGAAAATTAAATTTTTAAAAAATCTTCATAGCACTATAATGTACATTATAAATAGTTTACATAAAAATTTTAAAGTCAAAATTATACTATTAAGGTAATTTAAATCAGTATAAAAAACTGGTTTGTGTTTAGAGATTTCTTAAGCACGATATATTCAAAACCTAATTTAACAAAAAAATATTTTTCCTAAAAAATGTATACAAAAATATCTTAGAATACTAAATTTCATAATTTTATAAATTAAATTGATAATTTTAATAAATTCAACAAAATCAGAATGAAATTTGGACTCACTAGCGTTGATATCTCTAGCTACCGTAGCCTTATTGGCTGGCATGGGTGTTGCCTCTACTGTTCAGTGGTGGTAACCAGTTACTCCCAGGTGGTTATTGAGTGTACACTCTCTTTATATGCTTTAACTATATACTATTTTTTTTTTAAATTAATTCTTTCTTCTCTTTCTAGTCTCTCTCTAATTTTCTTAACTTCCTAATAGAGCAAAATGAATTCTAGATGAAGATCTTCTAATTTATGGGGTTGTTTAGTTAGGTTAAGGAATTAATTTGTACCATTTATCCCTTATCTTTTCTTCTTTTTTGCTTTTCATTTAGCTAGTTATTATTGGTTGATTTTCTTTCTTTCACTTATAGCTTGCTACGCTCTTGTTCTAGAATTTTCTTCACTTTTTCACATTTTTCTTTAATTATTTATGAATTTTCTTTAATTAATTAGTATTATTTTAACATATTTTGAGTATTTTAAGTAATTTCGCATATCTTTACTTATAATAAATACATATATGGTATAAATAAATATTCATAAATATTATTTAAGTTATTTTATGATTTTTAATAATCTGGCAGTACTTAATTTAGATGTTGTCTTAATGTGCACATATTTAGTAGAACTTTAGTTTTTATTCAAGGATTAACTTATACTATGCACATTTTTATCATAATAATAATTTATTATGTGAAAAGATAAGCACAATTATAGATATGCTATACATGAGCTCGTGATTCAATTTGATATAATATTTACACCATGTTGGCAGCATGTTTATGTAGCATATTCATAAGTAGCAAAAAACTAAATCAGATTTTAGATCAAACTAATGTTATTCCATAGTTATTATGGGTTGAATTGGAAAGTTACTTATTGCTATATTGTTTTTTTTTTAATTAATTTTTTTAGGAAACCAAAGAGATAATATACATTTTCAAGAAATGTAAGAGGCACTATCCTTACATCAAATGATGTACATTCTAAGGAAATAGGGAGGCGTGTCATATCATCTATCGTTTTATTAAACCTTCTTGTGTTTGGGACAAAGGAAGGGGGAGGGAAAGAACTAGGAAGAAATCTATTCCTTCAACGTCCATGAATGATAAATCATAGATTGAACCGCCGAATCGAAAAAATTGGGTGCTATCATATAGCTTTTTACCAACTAAGTTCACAAGTTGGAGATAAGTAGACTCGAACCACTGACATCCACCACAGGGTAAACCACTGCCTCTTTGGCCCCTCGGCTGATTCTACCATAGAGGCCAACGATAGACAATAACTCCTCTCCGAACACAGCTTACAACTTTCATTGTACTGTGCTCTCCAAAGAGCAATTCTTCTCATAATGGAATCTGATAGGTGAGATTTCGAGTAAATGTTTCCATAATCTTCTTCTGTCTGAAGAAATGATTCATCAAAATAATGAGTCACCATTGATATCGACACATCTAAGATCTCCAAATGTTTGGGAGTTCCTCTATTCAATCCTTTTCCTTCTTCTTGTTGCTGCATATCTCGTTCGTACGCATCTTCTCTTTGTTTCCCGAGTCTTTAGTGAGTTAGAGACAGAGTGTGAAAAGGTCAAATCTAAGAGAGGGAAGGGATTTGACAGGAAAAGATTTTCGTTAATCTTATAAAAAAATTTTCTTTCACATGTGAAGAAAATAGGAAGGAAAATTAATGAAATAACATAAATAACCTTAAATAAAAGCACACTTTAAGCTTGTAAGGGTATTTTGGTATTTTAGCACATTTTAAAAGACACCTAAGTAACTTTCCTTCTACTATAATTCCTCTCTTACCCAAACAAATACTTTCTTTCCATTTTAATTCCCTCCATATTCTTTCTTCCCACTTTCTTTGCTTCCTAATTCCTCTCGTCAACCCAAACATAATGTAACCATCAAATTATGACATCAAGCAAAACATATACACATACATAGATTTTGTTAAAATGAGTAAATAAAAGTAAGGAACACCATAGTTGACAATATTTCATTTATCGTATGCAATGCATAAAAATACTATTTTGAACTAAATACATAAGCAACCACATATTGCAAAGATAACATGTATAAACATATTGTAAATCATAAAATATGAAATGAATAGATGATAATGGTTTTTATACATAAAAATATAAAATATGAAAAGATAAAAACTTTCAAAATCAATTGTTGTAACATATTACAATGGGTATAGGATTATTTTACAATGATATCCTTTATTTCAGTTAAAATAGTAATTCAAGAAATTATTTAATACAATTGCAAAAGTTTATTTTGTAAATTCAATATACGTATGCTAAAAACACTTAAGTAAGTTTAACCGCTATGATATAATAGATATGTAATATATCTCAGTATTGATGTAATATATGATATATAATATGTCCTACTTTAAAATGACTTAAAAATAGTGAATAATCAAGAAATAGAATTAAATAAGAATGGCTGAGAGTAGTCAAATGATTTTATCAGAAATTTTAAACAGAATATATATATATATATAGATGATATATAAAGAAGATAATTTATAAAATATAGTTAGTAGGGTATGTCATTTGACAATGGGAAAATTCATGTATTATAACCAACAAATAAAAATTTATTTGGATGGACATTTAGCAATAAGAAATTTCTGATAAATGTATCGAATTTCAGGTTAAAATTTTTTAGAAAAAAAAAAAGTACAGTGAAATAGTGGCTGAATCATTATTTCTTTAATTTTCTAATAATAGAACATATGACACGTGTATAGGAAAATTAGACCCCTAGGAAATAATTCTTAAGATCTAATATAAGCCCAAATGACCCATTACGTGGGCCGAATGGTAGGCCTGCTTCCAGCACCAAAATCTCTCCAAATCTATGATGAATCCATTACTTTGTTTTCTTGTCCTGTCGATTTCATATGACATTCATATGTCTGTTTTAATTCAAGTATTGTCATTTATGAATCAAGCTTTTCCCTAAAGTTCTGCCGAATGGATATTCCCATTCGATCACTATTACAAAATTCCCACTCTAGAAGGCCAGCTTTTTCTGCTTATAAACCGGCCAAGACAAATTCAAATAATAGCACTTTCACTTTCAAACCTAGGAATTGTAAAAATTATATTTAATCATCCATAATTCACTTATTTAGCTACTTAAGCTAGCCACGCTCAAACATTCTCTAAACATACAGTACCATTCATCAAGAAGAAGTTAGTGCACAATGATGGAACTTCCCAAAAACCTATCACCCGATGAGACAAGTCCATACTGGATGAATAAGGGGGACAACGCATGGCAACTGACTGCTGCCACGCTTGTTGGTTTACAGAGTATTCCAGGACTCGTCATCCTTTACGGTAGCATGGTCAAGAAGAAATGGGCCGTAAACTCGGCCTTTATGGCTTTATATGCTTTTGCTGCCGTTCTCTTATGTTGGGTGGGATGGGGCTATCGCATGTCGTTCGGAGAAAAGCTAGTGTTTTTCTTAGGAAAGCCGGCGGTTGCATTGGACGAGAAATTCCTCCTAGGGCAAGCATTCATAGGTTATTTCCCAACTGCTACGTTGGTTTACTTCCAAGGTGTTTTCGCTTCAATTACCATGATTTTGATTGCCGGTGCACTCTTGGGGAGGATGAATTTTCGAGCATGGATGCTGTTTGTGCCATTATGGTTGACTTGTTCTTATACGATTGCGGCTTACAGTATATGGTGTCCTGAAGGTTGGTTGGCTAAACTTGGAGTTATTGATTTCGCTGGGGGCTATGTGATTCATCTATCCTCGGGTGTTGCTGGATTTACCGCAGCCTATTGGGTGAGCATTTTAATCGAAAGAAATGAATTATTATTTCAATTTAAGTATGATTGCATATATACGGTATACTTATACTGGGATAGGAAACCAGTTGAATTGAGATGGAAGGTTGCTGAGGTTGAGCCTAGACTAGAGCTGGAGCTCCATCTTGACTAGAACATGGCCAGGCTTATAAGTTTAAATTGAATTCGACATAAAGGATTACTCAATGAGCATGGGCTCAATGGAATTATGCTCCTTTATGTTTAATTATTTCATAAAAATGTTATTACTTTAATTAACATTATACAAATACGTTACTATGGTCGAACTTGAATAATATGTATAACTCAAGTAAAACTCAATTTAGTCTGTTAGCTAATTAAACTAAATATCGTGAAACTTGAACTCTGACTTACTTAAGTAACTCAAACTTTGGCTTGACTTAACTAGTATTAAATCAAACTAAAATAAATGTAGAACTAAACTTGAGTACTCATGAACGGGTTTATCTTAATTATATTTCCAATTTACACATCTATATAACTTTTAAAAAATTACATAATTTTTATTGAATTTGAATTAGATGCAATATAAATTATATTTATTTAAGAGTTAGTAAATCACTAGAAAATTATTTCTATTCATTTATGTGATGTTATTTATTTGAAGTATTGAGAGAAGTCCATATATGTCAGGTTTAAAGATAGAGATGTTTAATCTTGACACTCATATGTCATGCTTAGTAAGTTAAAATGGATCTGAAATGGAATCGTGTTCTCGAAATCCATTTCTTTTCTCACATTAGGAAGTATCTTTAGAAGTTATATTCAAGATTCCTTAAAATTAATGATTCCTAGTTTAAGAGTTTGATTCTACTTTTATAGAGGTAGAACCACAATTTCCTTCTACCATCATTAATGATATTAAATGTTTTAATCCTCATTTGTGTATATTTATTACATCCATGAATTTAAGAGTATTTTTTACAAATATCACTATATATACATTTTTTTTCCATTCTGAATTTGTTACGACTAAACATAATATAGGAATAGAATTGATTATTCAGTGGCCGATTCCAAAAATATGAATGAACCTCATTCCATCACTAATTCCATTTCATTTTAGCTTATTTTTACATATCAAATGTGATTTTAGATTTCAGTTGAAATAGTTAATAATTATTCTCTTAGAGTAATTAAATGGATCCCATCAACACATATCTTGGATACCAATTAAACATTAAAAAAAGAAACAAAAATCTTTACATGTTTTAATTTTGATTATACACTTTATGAATAAACAACTTTACAAACAATTTAAAATATTTCTTTATTAGGAAGTGTACACTTTTAATCCTTAGTATTTACTTACTTTTTTACTTGAATCCTCATCATTTTTTTAATTCTCTTTGAGTCCTCAACATTTTTGAAACATTACAGTTTACAAAAGTAAAACTTCCATTAAATTTATTAAATTTTTTATGGATCTTGGGCATGTAATAGCTTTTTATTGGCTTTGGAATAGTTAGACAATATGGTTAGGATTTGAACAAGTTTTTCTAAACCATTTTCTTACTTCTAATTATTTAATTCTACTTTTTATTATTTTATGTGATTAAATATATTTAATATTACCAATTTATTAAATTAATTATTACAGAGCAATATGAAACGGATGCTTGTAGATTGAAAAAAAGTTTATTTTTAGTTGGTTTTAAATATGTTGATGAATCAAATAAAAGGAAAAAAATTATTAAGACCTTAAATAGAAAGGTGGATAGACGTTGAGAAATAAATATATACGTTTTAACTTTTCCCCCCTTTTTTGACATTTCATCAAAGTCATTAGAATATATCTATTAATAGTTTCCATAGGCTTTCTTTCTTTGTACAAACTTTTCTCAAGTATAGAAGATATTATGCTATTTGTTGCTTTATCAATACCGGTCACATGACTGAAAAATGTATCCATATTAAGGCTTAGACATACTTCTCGGATTCCTCCTATTAGATGCCTCGTAAACATTTATTAATATAAAAAATTATATATTTCATTATTGATTAGACTTCTTTTTTTTTTAAAGAACATGTATAGAAAATGTAAATATTTTTTCATTTAAGATTGTTACAAGTATCAGTATGTCTTAGGAAGACCCATTATCAATTCATATATGGTAAACATGAAAGTTTATACTTGGGATTTTAATTAATCTTATTAATCTACGGAAAAATAAAAGTTATAAATAATAAATTAACTATTGACCACACAGGTGGGACCAAGAGCAGAGGAAGACAGAGAGGGATTCCCTCCGAACAACATAATTCTGATGCTTGCAGGCGCGGGGCTTCTTTGGATGGGGTGGACGGGATTCAACGGTGGAAGTCCATACGTGGCAAGCACGGACGCATCTCTAGCCGTCCTTAATACACACGTCTGTGCTTCCACCAGCTTGCTGACGTGGCTCTTTCTGGATACCTTTTTGTACGGCAAGCCCTCTGTGATTGGTGCGGTACAGGGTATCATCACCGGCTTAGTCTGCATCACTCCTGCCGCAGGTATACCAAGTTAAACTAATCTAAACTTAATATATGGGTTATCGGTTTCCGTATGAAATTTCTTTCGTAAAAAAAATATATATATATCTATATTTAGACTTGTAAATCTTCAAAAACACACTTACAAATATTTGAATAATCCTTTTGTCTTTAATAAAAAAAATAATAAACAAGAATAACGTTAATCGCAACAAAAAGATAGTAAAAAAAATTATATAATTGAAAATGGGAGTTCTCTCTTTCTGATTTTATTTATACTTTCAATTTTAGTAAATAATTTTGATGTTTTTATTATTTGTAAAATGGCAATTTAGGGATGCTAAAGCAGGTTTTTAATAAATGAGAAAGGAAAAACTTAATTTCAAAATAGGATCTAGTTGTATTGCCTTACTTTATACAATACATTTTGCATGAGTAGTTTGCAAAATCATTCGATGATAAAATATACAAGTTTGAATCACTTATTTCAAAATTTAAAAGAAAGATAACAACTACATGCAAAGCAAAAAGAAAAGAAAAATGTATTCAATTAACATTGAGGTGAATTGCAAATACATCATTAAAACTCCTAAATTTCTTTACCACTCCATAACTTTTAGGAATATGCAATTATATCTCTAATTATCACTATTTTTTGGGTTTTTAAAGATTGCTTTAGAGTTTTAAAGACAGATTTATAAGCAATTGCATACTTAAGAGTTACACTTATTGGAGATGAATGTGTTAAAAACTCCCTCTATTTATGAGTATTCTAGTAATGGTTTAAGAAATTTTTGGGATGTTTGGACCTGTGTAAAAAGGGATAGAGAGATTAATATGGGTGTCACAAATTGAGAAATTTCTCTACAATTACATGTGATAAATAGTTTAAGGTTATATTTTTAATTTTCCTTGTTTGATTCTCTACCAAAAGGTAGTATATAAACAACAATATTATAACATTGAGATTAATATTTATATTATTAAATTGTAACGATTTTAATGCATATTGCTTTAATAACCTAAATAACTATGTGAATAATTGATATTATGTGATTCAAAATTTGACCAATCTTTTTCAACTAACTGTAGGGATAACAGTAAATTAGTCGTAAAAATTTAGAAAGTGTCCATTATCCTCGTAGCAAAATCATAAAGATTATTTAATTTTTTTTAATATAGCATGTATTTGCTTGATTAATACAAGAAGGAAATTATGATCTCTCTTATAACAATCCACTTTCCATATATTAAGCATATTATATATCTAATTGGTAAATGAATTTTACTTCTTGTATCTTTTGAAAATTGTAAATATATGGCTAGATATAAAATTAGAATCTTCAAATAATTTACAGGACAATTAATTGGACCATAGTTTATTTTTCTTTCAAAATTAAGTTGCACTAATCTAGTGACTCAATCTTAAAATTGTTTGAAAATATTAAATCACACATTAACGTTGTAATAATTATTAGGAGTGGTTCAAGTATGGGCAGCAATTCTTATGGGAACAATCTCAGGAAGTGTTCCATGGTACACCTTGATGGTTCTACACTCAAAAGTAAAGCTCTTGAAGCATGTTGATGACCCCATGGCAATATTTCACACACATGCTGTAGCCGGAACCTTAGGTGGCATCTTCACCGGCTTTTTTGCCGTGCCAAAGCTTTGTCGTCTCTTTTACATGGTGGACGATTGGGAAAAATACATTGGACTTTTTTATGGTTTACAAATTGGAAGAACTTCTGCAGGATTTAAACAATTAGGGATACAACTTATTGGCATTACATTTGTAATTTTACTTAATATTATTACAACAAGCTTTATATGTATGTTTGTTAAGCTCATGGTACCACTTAGGTTAGATAAAGAAGAATTAGAAATAGGGGATGATGCAGTTCATGGAGAACAAGCATTTGCATTTTGGGGTGACAAAGATAGATTTGGGAAGACTAAGCAAAATTCAGTTTATGACATGGATGAGTTACCTTCCATGGTGTCGAAGTCGGTAGGTGAGAGTTATATGGTATAATATGTTTAATAGTTATATATTTTAATGAAAAATAAGATATTAGTTTACTGTATGCTTTACATTAGTATGTTCTAATTTAAATGGTTAATGGGTTGGAGGGAAAAAATGATTAATGGAAAATAATTTTCTTTTATCAATTTGAATATATGATATTGTGAGGAGAAGTGATTTCTCAAGAAATATAAAACATCTTAATAAAAATAAACTCGTACCATTAGCTATTAACCAACAAGATGGTAAAAACATGAATAAAAATGTTTGAATCACACAAGACAAAAGAGTATCTAACGTTGAAAAAAACAAATGACTTCTTTTGGCAAGCTTGATTGAGCTTAGCTTAACAATAGAAAACTATACATGATTGAGCTCAAACTTTGAGTTCTTATGTCCTACTTAAGCTTAAACTAGGGACTATTTAAGTTTGTTTATGAACCTACGTATGAACATAAGAAAATAGAGGTACATAGAAGTAGCTCATTTAGATGAATCAACTTGACTTCAAGATCAATCAAATTCGAAACAATCTAGTTTCTGCTTCTTTCTGTTTAGAGCTAAGATTGTTCAATTCGATTCTTGCTTTTAGGTATAATGAAAAGTAAATATTTGTTGTTTATTTATTGCATTTTTGTTAGCAATTTAATTTCAATAATGTCAATTAAACAAACTTATAATATTGGTGTTCTAAGTGTAGTAGATCATTTGTAATGGTGCATTGATTTTACATTAACCATAGAAATTGTAAACCTCGTATTTAGCAAATAGAAATCAAGTGGGTAAATTTAGAGTATCGGTGTAATTAACCCAATTAACTCAAAAATTTATATATAGGCTCGAGACATTAAATGATGAGACCCCATGGATGTGGATATAAAAAATAGAATAAAATAATAATAATAATATAGTTAAAATAATACAGTTTAATTATATTAAGTATTTTTTGCCGTAATTGCATAAAATAAGTTTCGTTAGTTCGCAAACTTTTAGAGATAAGATATATATGTAATAAAATTTATATGAGACCAAAAATGACATATATAATGTATACATACGCATCATGTGAAATTTTTAAGTATATATGTATACCTTTATTTAGTTAAAATACCCTAATATATGTATTTTAGGCTAAAAAGCTTAAGAAAATTAATAAAAATCATTAAAAAATTTTAAGGGCAGCTAGGAATTGGATTTTAAGGCATGTGAAATTGCCATAACAAGTGTTTAGGAAATAAGAAAGGTGATCATGCAAGATTAAGGTTGGTACTTAAAGGCAAATGTAAGTGGAGAGAGAAAGAAAATTATTTGGATATGTAGATAGCTATAAAAAACCCAAAAACCTTCTCTAACATATTAAACAAGTAAGTATTGAATTAGGAAAAATCAATGTAAGCTAGAACAATTAAAGGAGAAAAATTGGAAAAAATAATAAAATCAGTGCACATTTTAGATGATTTAGTGGTTCATTCATGTAAGATAGAACTAAAAGTCAGTCAACCACCTCATCACAAGGAGCAACTAGCGACTAGAGGTGTCGATAAGGTGGTAGTGGTTGCTGGTGGTCAGAGCTTCAAACTTCGATGAGATTTAATTTCTACCTGATTTTAGGAAAATTATTAAAAATATCAAAAGTGTCCCAAAAAATTTGAAAAAAATTATTCTCACATCTTTTTATGTATAGAATCTAAAAAAAATATCGATTTTATAAATTTAGTCGCTAATATATATGTCCTTAAGAAATCGAAGAAATCGGATAATTTTTTAAGTTGAAATAAATTGGTTAAATGATGTAGTTTCTATTTTAAATTTTTTCTACAAACTATCCTATGTTAATACTAAATTGCTATGTTAAAGTTTTCGTGATCCTATTTTTTATATATTTAATTGATTTTTTAGCTTTAAATAATGCTTAAAATAGTATATTTAGTGGAAATAATGTATCTCTTTCAATCATCTCACTTAGCTACTTAGTTGAATCATATTTGAAGTGTATATAATTGTTCTAGAATGGTTAGATGGTTGTTGAAGTGAGAAGTGATTAGAAGTTGGATGTCAACTTTAAATAGTAAAATTGGTATATGACCAATTTAAGGAATTTCAAATAATTGATGAGTTGAACAGTAAAGAGCTAAGGAAGATTTGTTCAAGAGCTATTTATTGTCTAAAAAATAATTTCATGATTGTAAGTTGGAAATAAGTTAGTAAATAAACTAATTATAATGTATTGATAAAAGGCAAATAATGATTCAAAGAATTTTGGTAATGAATAATGTACTAAATTGATACTCAGAGAATAAGTTAGACGGAAAAGTTCTTAAGTAAATGTGAAAATAGGGGAAGCAGAGAATTAGTTAGAGGATGGTGTTATTAAAACTCTATGGATAACAGGGTCAAAGGATAGCTCAAAGGATTTTCAAATAAAGAGTGATCCAAAATGATTTATTTATAAGTAAAAATAGGAGTTGAGTTGATTTTTTTTTTCTTATATTCAACTTTCTATTATTTAGTTAAGTTATCTAAATAATAGGCATATTACAAAGTAAGAAGCTTAGAGGCTGTCTCAAAAGATAAAATCAATATAATAAATAATCCATGAATAGTTCAGAGAGAAACTTAGAGGATTTTTTTACTAAAGAAAAGTTTTATAAAACTATTTAGAACCAAATTTAAAATTCAAAGGGTTTTAGATTAAAAGAAAACAATTATAAATCCACTCAGATAATAGCTTAAAGAATTTGGCTGACTAAGGTAATTGATGAAAAACATAAGTTGGTCAAGAAATCATGATCTTTAAGTAAAATAAACTTATGAGGTTTACAACTAAAAATATGTAAAACAAACCAATGACTAATGAATCGAAGCTTGAAAACTAATATATTGCGTATGTTTAGGTATAATTGAAGAACAAAGAGGCAACGATCAAGAGTAAACTATATGTAAGTGTAAGTAAGTTAGGATCTATGGTTAATAGTATATAGAAGTATCATATCAGGATACTTTGAGGGAAAAGAATGCCTGTTTGTGGTTGTAATTAGTTTATATGTATGTGTGCTATGTGTATGCTTGAGATACTGATTGATGAATTGGAAGTTAAACTCCGAGTGCTGCTTTCTATTTAAATATATATTATCCTGCTTATATGAACATGGTTGATCACTTGATAATCCGGATTAATCTTGAATTGATTAAAGACCTAACCTAACATTCATGATTGCTCAATAGAGGTAACGATTAGGTTGTTAAACTAAATACTGATACTTCAATAAGGATAGCAGAAATAGTTTTTTTCTTACCTATAGTTGAACTAAGTAACAAAAGAGGGAGTCGCTGTAAGCCCCAAAGTTCAGCCAAGTAACCGTAAGATTGAACCTAGAACCCAAGGTTTAGGGCAATCGGTTAAAGGATCCGATCAAACCCAAATTATAAACTATTTAACAAAATACCAGTAAAAATGACCTTGTAAACTTAAATTTAAGAAAATAAGTAGTAAAATAGGAAACTATAAAATTTTCAAATTTTAAGCATAATAACTGCTAATTACCAAAAAGGCGAAAAGTGTAATATAATGACTAATAAATTATTAGAGATAGATTATATGTATACTAAAAATTTTAGAATGACCAAAATAATATTTAGGAATGTTCACGTGTACTCTACATGTATTTACGTGTAGATAAAAATACGCGTAATTACTAAAATTGGCTGAAAACTAAGCAAATAATTAAAGAAAAATACAAAATAATTATAGAAAAATGAGAAAAAAATCAGAAGGGTGTGGAATGATGCAAGGTTGGTTGTGGCAAGTCAGAATCTGAAAAAGAAAATTCAACCAATTAAATTAGAACAACATAAAAGCAAAAAATTTAGGGATAAAGCACTTGTCTTGTCCAAATTAATGCACAATAAATCCCCTAAAACCCTATAAATAGTAGGAAAAATCCAGGAACTCATTTGGACAGTTGGGAATCAGAGAAAATTAGGGAGAGTCGAAAATTGAGAGAAAAATTCGGTTTGGAAAAAAAAATTTGAAAAATCTGTGCAATTAGAGCTTTTAAAGGGAACCCCCATCAGACGAGCAACTGGAAGTGGACGGCCACCACCACCACGGTGGTGGTGGCCGTCCACTTCCACGGTGGTGGCAGCGCCCAGGCCGGCCGACAAGGCCACGGCGGCCCGCGGTGGCCAGAGCCACCTGAACCGGTGAGTCCAAATTCCAGCCCGATTCTTGTATAATTTTGTAAAATTAGTTATTTTGCCCAAAAAATTATGAAACTTGTTATTCTAAGGTTTTATTATATGTAGATTTAGGGAAAAATGTTGATTTAGTTTAATTATGTCTGAAAATATAGGGTCCTTAACAAATTGTTCAAAATCGAGCATGATTAAACCGGAAATTAAATAGGCTTAGGGATGTAGTTTGGGGCTCAAAATTTTTCTGTAGGATTCTCATATGATGTAGAACAATGCTATGAAGCCATTTTTTTTAAATTAATTTTCGAAAATTTTAAGTTAATTTTTAGCCCTAAAATGATGGTAAAATTGGGTGATTTAGGATTAATTAGGTGATTAGGATGTTAATTACTGATTTGGATCTTAATTAGATGTTTAAGGAAGTTAATCTCTGCAGTGGAACCCTAATCGTAGCCTTTAGGTACTAAGTATGGTTAATTAGGGAAATTAGGTAAAGAATATAAGAAATTAGGAATATGTAAAAATGTAAATTAATAAATCTAAAAAAATAAAGTTATTTATATAATATTATAATTGAAATCAGAAAAATAATAAATCTGAAATAATATTTAATTTTAAGTAAATATCTCAAAATGTAAGATTTTTACACATCGGGAATAAATCCGATACCTCAATTAGGGTTAGCGTGTATCGAATAGCTTAGAATACTAAATTAAGACCTAATAGGATATTTGGATACTCGAGCTTAATGTGATTAATTTCACATTAGGATTCGAATATGTTTAGGATTTAGAAATCGAACTAAAACCTAATTTAGAAATCGATGCGAAAACCGAACTTGAACCTAATCCCAAACCTAGAATAATTGTAAAAAATTTAATACCTAGATAATTAGGCACATTAAACCTTAAACAAAACCTAACAATAAGTGTTATATGATAAAATGAACTTATAATATTTATATGAAAAGCTGAAACCACGTTCGTGTTATAGGGATGATCGGCGATGGCCTGAGCAAATCGGACCTCGAGTGAGTGAGCGAGGACTCGAGGTAAGTTGGGATTAATACGATGCTGTATTTTGGAGGCTTAAGATTATGCTTGGTTGTGCTTGTTAGATAGTTGAATGTGTGCATGTGCTTGATTATGGGTGATGCGATGATTCTGTTTGTTGCTTTGGCACATGTTGTATGAATTGTATGTAATGATTGATCACCCTAAATTGGACTTAATCAAATATACGACCAGTAATTATAATTGAACATGCATGGGAACCCGTTAGGGGATTTAGGACTCTCCGGCCAAATATCGACCCCTTCGGAAGGGATAGTGCAGGATTGCAAAATGGTTCCTTCTTCATCCTCAGTCGAACTAAGTGACAGGAGAGGAGGTCACGGCGAGGGTGAAGGCAGTGGTTCGAAGGTAGTCGCGGGAGGAGTAAGGTCTCCATTACACAAGCCTGGGTTTGGTCGTGAGTTGTTGCATTAACGGCAACTCCTCAACCCGGATTAGAGCGGGTGCAATTTCTCTAATCTCACGATGGGCCGGACAACGTCGTGCGATGGCATTTGCTTGCACATGCATTGCACCTAATAAGTGATTGAAAACCTTGTTGTGTGTATGGTATAGTTTTAAGTCCTTCGTCCTAACTTACTGAGCTGTGGTTGCTCACATCCCTATAGACGTCGTGCAGGTGCTGGCTAAGTCGTGCAGGTGCTGGCTAAGAAACGGCAACAACTACTCTGAAGCTAGCAACTGCTGGATCCTGGGGAGTGAGGAAAAACATTGAAGAATCAACACATGTTTTACTTTTCATTTCTGATTAATGTAATAACTGAATTATAGTGACTATATATAACTTTTCTCACTTTCTTAAATGATTTGTTTAAATTACAAATTGTCTACTTCAAAGCGGGTTAGTCGTGGACGCCTTGTGTAGATCAGGTCTAAGATAGCGGTTGTAAGGCCAACTTCTATCTTAGGATGGTTTACACGGTGGGGGCTGTTACGACTCTGCCACTTCGGGGCGTGGCAGTCGCAGTAAAGTTGAGAATCGTGGTTTAAATATTGTTTAAGGAAGAAGGTATTCTCTATTGCATAAGCTAAATTTAGTCTGAAAGTATCACGTTGAAACTATTTGAAATCCAGGTTAGAGTGGATGGAATTACTCTAGCTTCATAATGAATAGGTTAAATATTATAAGATGCTATATTATTGGTCTATTATATTTGCATTTAATTAATGATTGAACATCCATATTTGTAATATATTCTTGTAACTCTGTCCCTTTTTACGGAGCTAGTTAGTTCATACCCCAATAGATTGTTTTGCAGGTGCAAAGTAGCATTAGAAGATGCCTTGTTATAGTTGTCCTCAGGTTAGTTTTTGCGGGTTGAGGAGTGAAGTTATGAAGTCTAAGGAACAAGTTGAAGCTCATGGCACTTTTGTTTTTATTTTGTAAGAGGATTTAAGGTCTTTCTAAGAAGCCTTATAGTCTTTGCTGGTTTGCTGTTATGTATATATATGTAATATAGTTCTCCTATGGAGATGTAAAGTTTCTTTTGAAAACTCTAGAACTTTTAATGTATAAGCCCTACAATTAGGTGTTCAGAGGTTCGGTACATAAAATTTAGGGCAATTAAATAAATTGTTCGATAGAGCCCAAATTTTATGACAAAACTAGAAATATTAATAAAAGTGATCCCATAGATTTGGATTTATTAGAAATACGTAAAATGAATATATGTACACTAAAAATCATATGTAAAATGAATCATAAGGGACAAATGGTACAAGTGATAACTAACGAATTAATAGAGATAAAGTATATGTACACTAAAAATCATATATTAACTAACAAGAGAATCCTTAAGCTCAAAACCAATATGCTTTAGAACCATGGAAGAATTTAAGATACACTAAATACCCTTTTTAAATAGCATGAATTTCCTCAAACCTAAATTGGCTAATAGGAGCATCTCACCCATAAGAGTATTATGGATTCTTTCCATATATGGTGATGATCTAGATTGCTTCCACTACCCTTGATTGACTTCTACCATGCAAACTACTACAAGCTATTGTTAAGATTCCTAGGTGAATAATACTTAATGACTATCATACTTAATTGTGGTTGTTAGGATCAGAAACTAAAACCTGATCTATTAACTATTTGGAATTGATATGTATGTAAGGTAAGAGATGAAATGATTATGCTTGATTCTTTGGTTGGTATGCTTTCGTTAGTTGATAGGAAAAACTAAACTGAATGTTTGAATTGTTGCCTTTATTTGTTAAACTGCTATTACTACCATACTTGAGCAATTGCCCTAAAACTTAACTAATAAAGACTAGATGAATGAAACAAATGGATACATATAGCATTTCTTTGCATCTACATTTGAAGGCTGCCAGCACTACACAGTGCATTGAAAGAGGTGATTCTGCATACGTAACTTTATTATAACCTTTAGAAACTATCGTTGCACTAGGAGATGCTTTCCTCTTATTGGAGCCATGTCTGGCAAACTAGCTTTGGGTTGGTGTACAAGAGATAAGGTTGGATAAAACCATTCACCATTGAAATTCCTTAGAAATTCAGAACCTAAGGTTAACATAGAGGAACTTGTCTCGTAACTATAAGGCCTTGAAAGGTGTAAATCCAACCCTTACAGGATATTTGAAAGATCTTATAAGTAATTGTTTGCATATGGTTTATAGGTTGTATGGTATATCAAATGGTTGATGATTTGCTTATATTATTGTGTTATGTTGTGATACGAGAGTTGATCTTACTAAGCAGTAGTTTTGCTCACAATCTTATAGTTTGCCTAATTTGTAGATTAACCTTTAGTACGAACCTAACCAATGGTATTCAATGGTAAGAAATCTAGGAGGAAAAGGCTCACTTTTTATGCATGTACCAATAGGAAGAACACCTAAACAAGAGTTGAAAAATGAAAATCGGAAGGAATGAAAGAGTTATAGTGGAATTGGAGTGAAGAACTTTTGTGTAAAGTGGAAATTGTGTAATTAGTTATCTGTATAAATAGGAGGAAATTGAGAAAGTAGTTATTACTATGTCTACATTTGAGGATAATAGTCCCAATTTTAGGTATTGGATCTTGGTTTATGATTATGTGATTGCACGTTTAGGTAAGTAGGTTGCCATGCTCCATTATGCAATTTGTTTGTCCTACTTGATTAACTTATAGTAATGACACCTTGTGTGCAGTAAGGAAGTTGTTCATAGGTTTTAAGGTGTATATGACTAGAGTTGTTATGGTAAGGGTTATCCTTTGAGGTATGACAAACATTATAAAAAGATTTATTTATAGAATAAATTACTTAAAAAAATAAAAACTCAATTATGATAAATGGATAACACAATCATATCAAAAAATTGAGACACGAATACAAGAAATACAAGATCATCTAATATGTGTAGAAATCTTGCATGATAAAACTATGATATGTTCATCTATATTCTAACCTTTACTAAAGAGGTAGAGGTTGAAAGAAAGGACAAATAATAGTTATGACAACTTATATTTATGTATTTCTTTTGTGAAAATTCGTTTATATCTTGACAATTCATTAAATTACCATTATTTATGCTAGTGGTTAATGTGCCTATGATGTGTGTGTATAAAATATATATTCATATGGAAACATATATTAGATATGTAGCCTGTACAAGTAGGAAAATGGAAAAAAATATTATTACTAACGGTTTGCGTAAAAATATTATATAGCACAAGAAGTATCATTATATATTATAAGAGATTTTTTATAATTAAGCAATTGCATATAAACACATACACCTATAGATGAATACATCAATATAATTAAATCCTTATCTCATTCAATATGTTAAAACAATCGAGGTTTATTGCCATTAAAGTTAATAGATATAAACTTTTTTACTTAGAAATAATAGACATGCTAATATATTCCTATTAGCAATTATTATACTTCATAGCCCTTTTTTTCACTATTGATGTTTCTTTTAAAGTTTAATATTGTAAATATCACAATAACTTCTACTACTATTATATTGAATCCAAATAAAAGAAAAATCTAAAATGAGAAAAGAATATAAGGTAACAAATTGGGGACAATTTTTTATAGTAAGTTAACATTGAACACCTAAAATAATTTTCATTTACAAACAAATAAAAACAATAATTTTTATATTTTTTATTACATTAATGCCTCGCAAATTAAGGATCACAAATGATAAATTTTCTACAACATTTTCTTTGAAAGTAAAAACTCCTTGTAAGCTTGCTTAAGATAATTCTTATATTAACTAATATGATATAAAAGAAAATCAGAATTATTAATATAAAAAAGCTAAGAATAACAAAATAATAATTAATGGTAGTAGTAAGAAAATTCAAAAGTATAATTCAACAAAGTGAAACAAATCAAGGTTATTAAACATAACTATTATGATAAAAAAATAAATAAGCAAATGCCACATATAAAGAAAATTTCTAATAAATACGTAATATAATACATTAAGAAAAATGTTTTCCAAAAAAGAAGGACATCTTGGGTATTTCTAAAAGTTTCTAAAACCCTACCTTACTCTGCCTCATTTACTAAACCTTAGTTACTAAATTCTAGTTTTTGCCACTTATAGTCTAAACTTTTCCTTTTGTGGTAGAAAACTAAGCCTTCTTCTTTAAACCTTACCTTAAGAGAAAAGTTCAAGGTGATTAAAATAAAACTCTTGGAGATTTAGCTCAAGAAAATTCATATTAAGGCTCATAGCACACTAAATCTCCTTGTTTCTTATTGTTTCTAGCTTACTCTTAAGTGTTTTCAAGAGAAGATTCATAGTTGTTTTGTCTAATAGCCATTTTAAGTATTGAAGGTAAGTATCTTAAAGGATTTCTTAAGTTGAGTTTGATTCTTGGCTAGAAAATGGATTTAAGAAGAGTTATGCTTAGGATAAGTTTTGAATCTTAAGTTGGAACTTATTTGCAATTATTGAAGATTTAGGGCCTTTTCAATTTGACTTCACCAAGTGTTTAATATTTTGGAAGTAAGTGGATTGAACTACAATTCCCAATCTTGATTCTTGAGTTGAGAAGCTGTTTTTGGAGATATAGCTGAGCTTTTAGTGCATGGGATAATTGGTTTATTGTACCTTAAGTCGGGATTAGAAGAGGTGCAAGTTTAGACAAGGAAACTGTTGAGATTGATTTCTAGTTGGAAGTGTTCTATTTTGTAGAACAGAAGTAAGGCATCCGGACGCTAGTCTTTGTAGCATTTGGATGCCATATCTTGCTTCAACTCTTTTGGCTTTCCAAGTTAGATTTCAAACAAAATCTAGTGTAACATCCATAGAATTTGATCTTTAACCTAAAAGTAGAAGTTTAGAAGTGATTTTAAGTGATTCCTTACTTGGCTTAGGAGTTGTGATTGGATCGAAAGAGGGCCTTGTTTTAAGGATTGATTGGGAGATAAGAAACTAAGCTAATTACTTTGTCTTTGGGTCAGGTTTTGGACTCTTGTACTTTAGTATCCCTTGCTAAATTGTTTTCTTGTTAAAGACTTAGGTACGTGATGCTTAATTGTTTGCTTATACTTGTTAAGACTTAGTAAATAAACTGGACTAATGTATAATTGGCCTAATTAAGCTCGATTACTAGTTGTGCTTGATGCACTCGCTCTAAGGGCTTGCAATGGTAT
Source organism: Lumnitzera littorea (assembly GCA_024138015.1). NCBI lineage: Eukaryota > Viridiplantae > Streptophyta > Magnoliopsida > Myrtales > Combretaceae > Lumnitzera > Lumnitzera littorea. The sequence goes on along the minus strand of JAMXBB010000001.1, from coordinate 155,218,644 downwards.
ATCTTTAGAGGAGCAATTATTGATTATATGCGAGGATTCTCTAATTGACTCGTATGTAGAATGATTTAGTTGGAATTTTAGGTTTTATAGTACTCGGGTGTAAATGACATAAAGGAAAACATATACTTATATCTATCTATGTATGTAGAAAATATCATTGTGTAGCAAAGTCATGATTACTCATTTGATCTTTGTGAGTCTAAATTAAAGATAACTAATCTATTAATTGCTTATTTCTTGATATGATTTCATTATATGAGAGTATAAAAGGAAAAAGGAGTTAAGTAGGATTAGAATTATATTTACTAACTTACACAAAAATAAAATTTTAGAGTTAAATGTGTTATACAATGAAAACTTGTATAAGATATGCATGTTGCATCGATTAAGAGTAAATATTTTTATTAATATATACTTTTTTAGCAAATTGAGTTTTCTATTCGATTTTTTTTGTAATCCCAAAACCCGATCCTAAACTTTATAAAGTTTTAAATCATATTTTAAGACCCAATTCTAAACCCTATAGGGAATGGTTTTAATCGAGTTCAGTGGATCGGATACTCTTTAATGATCCACCAAGAACAATTCACCCAATTGTATCCCTAAACCCATACATCTTTGCCTTCTCGATACCTTTTTGTATGGAAAGCCTTCTATGATGGGTGTTGTATATGGCATTATCAATGGCTTAGTTTGCATCTCTCTTGTTGGAGGTAAACTAAACTAAACATAATGGGTTATTAGGTTTGCGAATAAAATTTCTTTTATTTTTGGACACTAATTTTAGCTAAATCATAATAAATATATCCTCCCAACTCCACCTCTATTCAATTTGTGCTTAAATTCTCTATTTTTAAGGAAAAAAAAAGGGTAAAACACATTTTCTTTCTATCTATATTTAAACTCATAGATCTAAGAAACCATAATTTTAAATATTTAAATATTTGGATACAAAACACATTTATTAAATAGATTGGGTTAAGTTACAGCAAAAATTAAGTAAATACCTTCATCAACAAGATCATAAACGTTAAACAAAGGCAAATAGGGTGAGAACATATCAAATAAAACCACGACAAAACAAATAGTAAATCCAACAATCCTTTTATGCTTACAAGCCAACAGCCCCACTCCAAGCAAACTCTGAGTTTGCATAAACACTAATTTACCGTAGCTTGTATCACCCATAACTTCTTTAATGTCGAACCCATAAATTTTCCATAGAGATAGGCATGGGCAATTTTGAGAGAAATCGAAAAATGAAAAGCTGTTGAGAATTTATCAAATCATATTTGTGTATGACTTCTTTAGCCCGAGGGGCATCTATAAGAATATACAATATATATGAATGTATGTTCTTTTAGGTAAATACTTTATGAGTTATATATATATATATATATATGGATTTTTATGTAAATAGTTTCTCTCTCTTTTCTTAAATGGTTATAATAAAGAGAAAAATTTGAATCCGGTTCATCCAATTGAAAAACCAACATTTATATGTTAAATTGTAAGACCGTTAGACTTTTGTATAAAATATCATGTAATTACTTTTCCGTGCAATTTTTCCTTTTATGTTAGATTTTTTACTAACCGTTTCTTTTAGAATTTCAGTTATCACAATGAGACTATTGTCATATATACATTTAAGATCATAGTTGAGAAGTTCCGTTTTATAATTTCATTAGCAACAATAGTTGCATCGTTTAATTCATTTCCATTAATATATTTACCTCTCCAATCTCCAGTTAATTGTTATTGGATTTTACTTTTTATCGAGAATACATATATTCCATTATCAACTCTGATTACGATAAAATCATTAAGCATACATGATTTACATTTTTACTGTATCTAATATCATCGAGGTACTTTTCTTTTGATAAAATTTATTATTATTGATGTTGCCATTTATTATTATTGGTATAACTTATACGGTATATAGTTGATAATTCGCTTTATCATATCGTATCTTGTGTTCGTATTTAAACAAGTTCATGTATAAAAAAAACTTAATTCATGACACGACCCATTTATTAATCATATCTGAATACTTAAATTAGTAACTTAACTTGTTTAATAAGTGTGTCTCGTGTTTAAGTTGGACACTTTATCGATTAAAAAGTTACAAAAAAAATTTATAAGATATTTGCAGATGCAAAAGGTAAATGGATAATAATAATATTTAAATTCTAAAAATACAAATGTCATAAGCTTTTAGCACTTAATATAAAATTATAATCCAAATAAAATTTTTAATAAAATAAAGTTTAATCAAATTATTAGAAATCTCAAATTTTAAATTACATAACATCATCTTAATCACCTTACTAATTTTAAGATATATTGAAATCCAAATGACCAGCATCTTATTATCATAATTCTAGTATTTTTCATAAAACTTTATTCATTGATAATCGAAGAACAATTAAATTCTTATGTATAAAAAAAAATGTTATTATTTTCATAATCGATTTTCTCCATATTAAGGATTACTTTAACAAACAGTTGTGATATAATATTATTTTACCATCTATAATCCATTTTTCTCATAAAAAAAAAAATCCAATTGTAACACATTTTGAAGAGCAAAAAAATAACATTATGCATTACTTTCTTATGAGACATTTCAACATATGTTTCTAAATGAAGTTTAATAGTTTAGTACCTCGTTATCATAGCATAGTGAAAAAGAAGAAGAAAAAGAAGAAGAAGACTATCGAGATTAAGAACAAATGCACACTATATGATGTGATGAAAATAAAAAAAAAAATTATAAACAATCACTACACTGTTGTATAGGGAAGAAGACTCTAAATTTCATATTTACTTTCTTTTTCTTTCTCCTTCCTTTTAACTTCCAACCGCTTTGTTTATAATTTAGAGTCTTCTTTACTAGAAATGAAAGAAATAAAAGAAAACATAAGTTTATTTATAATAAATGAGTTTACAGGTTGAATTGGCGATTTATTTATATGATTTGTTTAATAAATAAGTCCAGGACTTTGATTCGAAACCAAATATGATTTTGAACATATTTAAACGGGTATAATTCATTTGTATCTTATATCAATATTTTTATATCTAAATTTATTTAATTTATATGAGTATCCAAATCTAATAAATCGAATTTCAAATTGAACAGGGGTTTGCGGAACAAGAGTCGCAATTCCGCGGAACAAGATGAGCCAAAAAAATGTAGATTCCCTGATTTTCTTTTCTTTTTTTTCCCTCCAACGCCCTCGTTAAACCCAGAATTTACACCACACGCCCTTGACATATGCCACTCGACCTAGCACTGTCACACTTACGCCCAAAACATCAATCTAGGCTTTCCCTCTGTTGTAAAAGGCTGCAAAGAACTTATCCGGTAAACTCTGAACCGTCGGTCATCCACGGTCCGCGCACGGATCGGAAGTACCACCCCAAATCTGAAGACAATCCGCCGTCGCATCCAACAGTGAATGAGGAACACTACGTGTCTTCTCTCTTTAAACAAGTGTTGCAATGTTTTCTTTTTTTTCTTTTTTATTTTCATTGTCATTGTCTATTGTGAAATTCAGTCTGCTATATGTAAATACATACCACAACCAAACCCAACCTGATAGAAACCCGAAAATCCAAAACGAGATTAACCAAATTTGATAATTTCGTACTCAAATCCATTCTGGATAGGTGTGAAGTGAAAAAGTTCACACTTGTCTTGTATAGCTATTACACCCTGCAATGTGGTGTTTGTTTTCAGATCAGCTCTTTCTCATTTTCACACTCCACCACAACTACTCTCCGTTTTCTCTTCCACACCACGCATATTAGATAACACAACATACGTCATCTGTTCAATCCCTCTCTTCTTTCATTCCTCTTCTCTCCTTTTTCTTTCCTACAACACATAGGGTTGTTGTATTCACTGTGTGTCACAGGATTCTAAGAATTTATAAGTTCGCAAATGGATGTTTAGCAACCAGAGAGCAAATGGATTGCTTTTTGAGGTAAAATCTGACAGTCTCTACGTCTTTGCCATCGATTTTGCTTGAAAAGGGTAGGAATCCATGATGTTTGCATTAGGCTGGTGTCTTTTCTAGCGCTTGTATATATTTTATATCATCCAGTTCGACGATCTTATGTTTCTCCGATTCGCAAAGTAATTAAATTGTTAGATTTCAAATTTATAAGGTATAGAGATTCAACTTTCTCGTAATACTTTCTCTTCCAACATGACATCTAAACTTGACCTTGTTCAGAAACCCAAGAACTCATCTGCTAAACCGATTCTTTTGCCTTCGACATGCGAAAAATAAAATAAAAAATAAAAAATAAAAAGTGAAGAAAAAAAAAAAACCACTTCTTCTTTTGAAAATAAGATCTAATTGGACCATATTTTTTAAGATGAATCACTTTCTTAGGTGGATATGTCAAGTAAGGATAAAGTAAATATAAATACAGCACATTCATGTATTTCATTACACTTTTGTTGTGGATTTTACTTGATAAGACGCATGCTTTTGGATCAATTACGTGAAAAAGGGTTAAATTTTAGCTTGAAATGATTTGCATGTGCTTATAAATTTGTCTCATTTATAAACCACTTATGAATTACGCACTATAATCTTGTCCTATTGTCACCTCATTGCCGTTTTAGTGAACTTAAAGATGTTCTTGGGTTGGCAGCTAATGCGTTGAACAAGAGAGCATCACAGGAAAATGTCAGTTTAGGTCAGTTGAGTTGGGCAAAGTAGATGAACATAAGGCAGCAGCTTTGGCATTGAATTCAGCCGATTAGAGCATTTTGCTGATGACAAGTGCAATTCACAACTCAAAATAGAAACCAGACCCAATCAGAGCAAGACATGACAGCTTGGTCTTCATAAAAGAGCTAGTGGACAGCACATTCAATATGCATCGGGGGGCCTCATATCCTATTTTTCAGTGGCATATGGAGAGAGCAGATCATGTATATACATGGCCAACTCACATCAAGAAGCCATTTATGTTTTTGGTCAAATACCAATGTTGCATATCAGTTGAAGAATCAACAGCTCATGTTTCATCTTGGAAGCGTAAATTCCATATGCTTGCTTGACGTCCATCATATTCAAGCAACTCTTCATTGCATTATGGAAGAGCAAACATTATAGCAGAAGAGGACTCCAATTTTAGCTCCAATACAGTCGGTTGAAGAGTTGAGTTGTGGAGATAAAAAGAAATTGCAGCCCGTTTTCATGACTAAACAAGGACTAAACTGAGCGTCTTAACTGCTGACTTGAGTGCCCAGTTGAAGCAAGAATAGCAGAACTAGCACCAGGCTCTCAACTTCAGTTGAGCACTTTCATATATGATAGCAGCAGCTCCTTGAACTATCCAAGAGAAGAGCAAGTCGAGTAGCCACTTTTGCTTGACAGCTGCAATTGAACAGAGCAACTCACGTAGACTTCAAGAGCACCTGATTGGCGCTCTCCAAATTCCACCAAGCAAGACCGAGCGCTGAAATGGCGCTGTACAAGTTCTGAACAAGCAGTAGTGGCTAGATGTAACTGGAGCCGAGCAAAACAGCAGCTCATGCGAGTTCCAGGAAGAACCGAGCCAGCAAAGCACCCACTTGACAGCAGCACTCGCCAAAGCAAACCGAGAGCCCCAATTCATTCCAACATAGCCACAGCCGAGTAGCAATTAAACTTCAATTCAGCAGACTTTTGCACGCTCCTAGCAGGCCACAAGCCGAGCTGTAACATGATACAGCAACTAAACCGAGCTGCCAAGCACCTGATCCGAGTAGCTTCCTCTTGCGTGACAGCCAAAACCAAGCACAGCAGCCACGGTACTCCAAGTAGCAGATATGTGAGCTGCAATTTTCGCTCCACGTGAACAGCCTAGCAGCAGCTCTTGGTCCAAATAGCTAAACATGAGCACTAGCCACGATTTGGAAAATTGCAGCAGCACCTTCTTTGTGGAGACCCGTGAGCTTCGATTGCTACGCAGCAGCTCCACTAACACTCGAAGCGATTGATAAGCAGATCCCGAGCTCCACATGGACCAATCTGTTATGAGCTATATGCGGCCGAGTAGTTGAGCACAGAACAGGGCTGAGATGAACTAAATAGCAGAGCTACAGCGTTGTTTGTGACATGGAGAGCCTGTGTTGGCAATGGAAAGATACACACATGCGACCTTATTAGAGCTTCTCTTGAAGATAGACAGCCGCGAACCGTGATTTCAAATGACAGAGTGCAAATGGTAACAAAGAAGCAAGAACACACATGCGAACAAAATCAAGACCTTAGGCTTGAACACAACACACGTTTACTGTATGCAAAATTATTAGAGGAGACACTACATTTGATGTTGAAGCCACACGTGGGATGAAGGTCATTTAACTCTCAGTTTAGTCTAGGGAACTCAGTAGGTTATAAAAGTTTATTGGACTGAAAAGAATGTTTCATTGGAAGTCCACGGGAAGCTGGTATAAATAAAAAGAACCAAAAGTCCATTGCTTAATTATTATTATTATTTTTTTTTTTGGTAATGTCAGAATTTTATATTATATAAAAAGAGATGCATAAAGAAATCTAAGCATATGATCCAATCCAAAACAACAACAAAAGCTTGGTTGGATCGTATCTTAGCTAACTATAAAGCACTGTGCATAAGCCAACCTCTTAATTAGAAAAGGATAAATGATACAAAATCTGCCTAGTTAAGATGAGGGGTAAAGCGAGGATACTACCCACCCTTATACAATTTCTTTGTTTCCAAAGAAAATAAAAGGCTATTGAAGGGATCTTTCTTTGACAAGAATCATCAAATCTTCCAAAAAGCATCATAATTTCCTTAATTGAGGTGGCTGACCAAATTTCAGAAAGAAGAACTAGGTGGATCCTTTATATCTCTTGCCATATTAATTTAGCCACATCACACTTGACAAATAAGTGCAAGTGTGATTCTTCTCCTAAATTGCATAGAAAACAGCAATTTCTTGTGACGATACCCTAACCTAAGAGCTTATCTTGGGTGTACAACCTTCTTTGAATAGCTAACCATAAAATATAAGAGTGTCGTAGTAAATTGGACTTATTCCAAACAATCGTTGACCATCCCATCCTATCATGCTAATCTCTGAGGAAGGCCATTGGAGTTATTCTAAACAATCCTTGACCATCCCATCCTATCATGTTAATCTCTGAGGAAGTTGTAGGCCTCACGGATGGTGAAGGGCTGAGAAGGTTTCAGTTTCTAAACTAATTTATCTAGTTTAGAAGCTCTAAGAATGCATTGTTGAGGGAGATGAGCTTTGATGTGACTCCATATATCCCCGGATGGCTAATTCCAATCTTCACATCTAATGATAGTTTCAACTTTAGCTTCCTTAGATCAATCCAAGTTATAAATGGTTTTTTCTCCTAACCAAGAGGCTAAAAGGCCCTTAGATGCCAATTGTCATACTATAGTAAAATACTTTTTACCATTCCCCACCTTCCACAAGAAGAGATGCCCTATCCAATTTCTGGCTTGTAATAGCTTTATCTATGTTGAGGAGCCTTGGCTCGGTCTTTTAAAACTTTGGTTTTTTAAGAGCTCATTTTTTACCCATCTTGGGTATGCTCTTCATTTGAGAATAAAATCCAAATGAGCTTGATTTAAGCCACTTTATTCCATAATGTAAGATTTAAAATGCCTAATCCCCCTTCATCCTTAGGTCGACATACATCTTCCTACGAGATTTTAGCTCGAGCTCGAGTCTCGTCTGATCTAATCCATAAGAATCTCTTAAATGTAGATGTGATTTCCTGAAGGATACTTTTTAGAAGAAGAAACGTAGAAGACCAATAAACATGTATTCAGAATAAGATACTCTTGACAAGTTGGATCCTTTTGGTGTAAGATAGAGCCTTCATAGTCCAATGGTTGATGCGACATGTGTAGCGACTTACTAGGGTGCTACAATCATTTTTGGAAAGTCTTGAGGAAATTAGTGGAACTCCTAAGTACTTTACTAGTAAGGATCCTTCCATGAAGCCCAACCAGCTAATGATGAATTCCTTGTCCTCATCTCTCACACCACTAAAGAATACCGAACTCTTAGAGGGGTTACATTTTATCCAAGAAAGAATGAAGAACTTATCAAGACATTGCTTTATAAGCTTAATAGAACTCTAATCTCCTTTTGAAAAGATCAATAGGTCATCCATGAAGCACAAGTGTATGAGCTTGTCTTGCTTGCATTTCCAATGGTATTTGAAACTAGGATTGGACTCAAGGCATCTAAAGAGACAAGATAAAACTTCCATAACCAAAACAAATAGGTAGGGAGAAAGAAGATAACCTTGTCTAAGTCCTCGTGAACTAGGAAAGAAACTTACCGATTCACCATTTACACTTACGGAGAACTTTCGTGTGGAAACATACTCCATGATTTAGGTTACAAATTGTGTTGGGAATCCTATTGCCATCAGAGCATGTCTTAGAAAAGACCAATTTACATGATCATATGCCTTCATAATGTCGACCTTTATAATGTATGTTGAACCATGAGAATCTCTATTGTAACCATTCATGAGCTCTTAGGCTACAAGGATGTTATCTACAATGCATCTACCTTTAATAAAAGTTGATTGCTCCCTTCCCACTAAGCTAGCTATGATAACTTTAAGGTGATTAGCTAAGATTTTGGCTATACATTTGTACAAAGTATTACAACAAGAAATTGGTCTAAAATTTGCAAAAGATTCAAGGGTATCTACCTTTGGAATTAAAGCCAAATAGGTAAAGTTAACGGATTTTAAAATTTTAGCTATTGCAAAAAAAATCCTTAATTGCCAATGTCACTTCCTTATCAACAATATCCTAAGTATGTTTGAAAAAAATTGTGTTGTATCCATCTGGACCTGGGGATTTGTCTTTTGCTAATGACTACAAGGCATTCTTGATCTCTTCACCCGCTACTGGTTTCATAAGCGAGGAGGCTTGAGAATGATGGATCTTAAAATTGATAAGAGATGGGAGACAATCTAGTTGAGGAGAATCTTCATGCATGGTTGATAAGAGATCGTAGCTTCTTGGATGGATTTTCTCCTTGATGTTATGGTGTTGTCAGCTGCTCTCACGAAATGTATTCCATTCATAATCTATTTCAATTTGAGAGATCTAAAGAAGAAAGTAGAGTTCTAATCTCCCCATTTAAGTCACACATCTTTAGATTTTTGATGCAAAAAAGATTCTTCAGTAGCTTTAAGAATGTAAAGATTCTCAAACCGTTCTTTCTCTCCATCCTAATTAGCATAAGCCAAATTTTGTCTATTTGCACTTTACTTCTCTTCTAACAACTTTTTCACCAAGTGCACCTTGCTAAAGATATCATGGAAAGCTTCTTGATTCAACTTTCTTAAATTAAGCTTTAGTAACTTGAGTTTAGACATAACTTGGAACGTAGGAGTGCCTTCTAGTTGAGACTTCTACAATTTCTCAACTATGGGAATGAAATTGGGGCTTGTCTTCCAAAAGTCATAAAACTTAAAAGGAATATTCCTTGGGGAGTCATTCAAATTCGTATAGACTATAAGGGTACCATGATTTGAGACTTTAGGAGTAGATATGTATACATCCATATTAAAATAGGCTTGATACCAATCAAAATTAACGAGTGTACGATTGAGTCTTCTTGTAAACAAATTTGATGAACAAATGTTTATCTAGGTATGAAGAGGACCACTAGTTTTCACTTCTTCCACCTCCGCTTTATAACAAAAGTCATTAAACTGTTCCATCCCAACTGAAAAAGATTCATTCCCACCTAATTTTTCTTCAATTTTCCTACACTCGTTAAAATCCCCATGGATCATTTAGGGCCTAGAAATTGAGTTCTTGAACTGGAGAAGTTCATTCCACAAATTTAATCTATCTCTGGAAGAGTTGGCAGCATATACAAAGGTCACCCAACACCAAGTTTCTTTACTAAGAAGTTAACATCTACAATGAATAAACTGGTTATGAGCAGAGACCACATGAATTGCCAAACCAATGGATTCCATGCCACCCACACCCTACCACTAGGGAGTAACTCCTTATGCCATGAAGGAAAAATCCTAGACTATACAATAAAAGATTTTTGTTGTTTAACCTTAGTTTCAACTATCCCCAAAAGAGAAATCTTGTACTGAAAACAAAAGCCCCTAATTGCATCTACTTTTAATGCGTCATTAGGACCTCTTATATTCCACAAAGCTAACATCAATTATTTATAAGAGAGAGAAGATACCAAAAAATAAACACAGTGAGGAAAAGATCCTCAATCTTGAGAGTTATTGGAGTCTTCTCCAGCTTTCACTAATTGCTGCTCTTTCTTCCTAGTCTTCTTTTTCTTTTTCACTTTGTTCCATTTAGATTTGTCCATCTCCTCCCCCTGACTATTAGAAGTAGTTGACTCTAAGGAATTTGGAACAAAAGACTCACATGAATCATCAGCTTCATTCGATGAAGGCTTATTGTCCTTGATGCACTCTCTGCTGCTCTCATTATCACTTCCTTTGGGCAATGCTCCCACCATAAGAGTTCTACCCATATCTGAATTATTCGTATCTTCAATTTTATTTTGAAGTGCCATGTCCTTGTCCTTCCCCTTCCCATGTGTCACTGGATGTTTAGGAACAACTTGTTCTGGCTGTTTGAAAACAATACCAACTTCCTTATGCTTAGGTTGCTGCATAGTCGTGTCTACAAAAACATCTACTACAGGTGGTAAGCTTTCTTTAGATTGACATTCATAGGAGAACGAAAGTTCTCCACATTTATCTGTGCTATGACCAAATATGCAACATTTGGAGCAACTTGGTGTTGGTGGCATGTTTTGATATTCTACATCAACCATTACTATGAAACCATCGAACTTTCTCATTGTAAATCTTAGGGGTAAAATCATACCTGCTCTTACTTCAATTAAAGCCCTCACAAACCTTATTTTTTCATTACGGGTTGAGACAAGGTATATTTGAAGTGGATGGCCTATGGCACTTGCAACATGGCTAATTTTATCCTTGTGTAAGTACTGCATTGGCACACCCTACTACTTGACCTTAATACGAAGATTCCTTATGTAGATACGATCGTAATTTCCCCCCATATTCCATTTCTCCAAGATAATAAGTTGTTTCGCAAAATACTAAGGTTGACCATGAACCTTAGATAAGGAAAATTCATCCTTAAACTTGAAGAAAAAATATCTATTTCCATTAGTAAGGACTTCAACCAAACCCTCATTTTTCCACTTATCAAGAGTTAGCTTCTAAACTGATAGGAAGGATAGACCCTTGCCTAGAAAATATCTCACTATTGTGTATCTCCAAATTTTCTCTCCCATAAGAGCAACATATGCCAATGACTCAACATAAATCAACTCACCTTTGCGTTTAGAGGGGTAGAAATCCAACAAAACGTCTACTAATGGAGGCTGACTTATGTCTTTCTCATTAGAGGTTACTTGAGCATACGATAGTGGTTTTAGTGTAAGATGTTTTCGGTTTTGCTCATGAAAAGTAGAGAAGTTAGAAGTGTCGACTTTTACCTCTGGATAGTGACTTTTTTCTATTTGGTCCACCATTTCAGCCATAACATTTAAAGTTGAGTTGGCTGGTAATTTAACAAGGGAATCAAACTTGACTCCTTTCCTTTCTTGAGGTTTATAATAGAGCCAAGTTGGGAAAGTCATTCTACCTCAACTTTGGACTTAACCAATGAAGATAAGGACTTCTTCTTTTTGCCTTGATTAGTATTAGACTCTATACTCTTGGCTAAAGCTTTAGTTATTGTAACTTTGGCCAAAACTTTTTTGTTTTTTTCTCATGAAAGTCCTCGTAAAGGGTTGCCAAACACCTTAAAACAACATTGACCAATGAACTTAAAACCAACATAGACAAAACTAAAAGAAATGGAAACACAAGCAAAGAAGTGAGCGAGGAGTGTAAGACCCACAATCAACTACCCAAATTTTGGCTTGTAGAATTTATGGCGATCAGTTAAAAGATCCGATCGAGCCTAAATTATCAAATAAAGTTAGAAATATTAGTAAAAGTGATCCCGTAAGTTAGAATTTAAGAAAATAAGTAATAAAATAAAAGAATATAAAATTTCCAAATTTTAAGTATATAACTTATTATTTATTGAAAATGTGTAAAATATATTTCGATAACTAACGAATCGCTAGAGATAAATTATATATATACTAAAAATCATAGAATGACCTAAATAATATTTAGGAATATTTATTTTTACTATATATAAATTTACATGTAGGTAGAAATACATGTAATTACTTAAAATACGCAAAATGTCTTAAAATAATGATAAATAATTAAATAAAATTCATAATTAATTAGGAAAAAATGAGAAAAAAAAATCCAGAATTGAGGCGTGGCAATCTGGAATTGAAGAAACAAGATCAACCAATTAAAATGCAATAAATAGAAAATGAAAAAAAGAAGAGATAAGACAATTGTTTTATCTAATTAATGCACGATAATTCTCTAACACCTCTATAAATAGCAAGAAAATTTCAAAAACTCATTTAGTCAGTTTGGAGAGTGAGAAAAATAGACAGGACCAAAATAGTGAGTGTTTGGATTAATTACAAAAAAATTACTCAAATTTATACAATTAGAGTCTTAGAGGGGAACCAACATCAGATGAGCACCTAGGAGTGGACGGCCACTACTATCACATGGTGGTGGTAGTGCCTAGATTGGTCGATAAGGCCACGGCGGCCGACAGTGGTTGGAGCCACCCACATAGGTGAGTCCGATTTCCAACTCGATTTTGTTTAATTTTGTAAAAATATTAATTATTCTTACAAAATTATGAAACTTGTTATTCTATAATATTTTTGTATGTAGTTTTTGGAAAAAATATTATTTTGATGAAAATATGTCTCGTGATACATGATCCTTAAGAAATCATGCAAAATCGAGCATGTTTCAATTTACAAATAAATGATCTTGCGAGTGTAGTTTTGAGTCTAAAATTTTTGTGTAAACTACTTAGGTGATATAAAATAGTGTTATGAAGCCCATTTTCAAAAATTAATTTTCAAAAATTTTAGATAATTTTTAGGCCTTAAAATGAGGCATAAAATGGATAATTTAGGGTTAATTAAGTAATTAAATGGGTAATTACTTATTTGATGTACAATTATATGTTTTAAGATTTTTAAAATTGATGAAGTATAATATTTGTATCCTTTAGGGTGTTAGATGTAATTATTAGGGTAATTATGTAGTAAATAAGTAATACGGAAAAATAGTAAATTTTAAGTTAATTTTGTAAATTAGGGTAATTATGTGTAAAATCTGATTTGGGATATATTTAGATATTTTGAAATGTTAATTGATGTTGAGATATGGTAATTAGAGTGATAGAAATATTAAATGTGTATTATATACATAATAGGTGACAATATATAATATATAATTATTGGAAATATAATAAATAGAAGGTATTAGGATAAAAATTGATATTATATAAATAATAGAGATATATAATAAATCTGATAAAAATCTTAAATTTATGTAATTATATGAAAAATGTAAAAATTTCTCACATCAGGAATAAATTCAATATACTAATAAAGATTTAAGTGTACCAGATGAAATAAAATACTGATTAGGGGTAATTATGATATTTAGGATATTTAGAAGTAATGTGATTAATTTCACATTATGAGTTGAAATGAGTTTTTAGAGTTCGGGTATAAAACAGTACTTAGAAATTGAACTAGAACCTAATTTAGAAATCGATACGGAAACTGAACCTGAACTTAGCCCCAAACTTAGAATAATTGTAAAAGATTTGAGAATCTAAGTATTTGGACATATTAAACCTTAAGCTAAAGATAACAATAAATGTTATAGGATAAAAACTAATTTATAACAGTTATATGAAAACTGAGACAACATTAGTTTTATAGGGATGATCGACAATGGTCTAAGCGAGTCGGAACTCGAGTGAATAAGCAAGAAGTCTAAGTAAGTTGAGATTAATACATTGCTGTATTTTGGAGACTTGAGATTATACTTGGTTGTACTTGTTAAATAGTTGGTTATGTGCATGTACTTGATTATGAGTGATGCTATGATTCTGTTTGTTGTTTTGGCTTGTATTGTATAAAATGATTGATTACCTTAAACTGAACTTAACAAATATATGACTTGTAAACATAAATCGGACCTGCATAGCAACTCATTAGGGGAAATCTAGGATTCTCCGGCCAAATACTGATCCTTTCAAAAGAGATAGCGTTGGATAGCATAATGGGTCTTTTCTTCATCCTTAGCCGAACTAAGTGATAGGTGAGGAGCTCGCAGTAAGGGTGAAGTCAATGGTTTGAAGGTAGTCGCGAGAGGAGTGGTGTCTCCATTGCACAAGCCTGGGTTTGGTTATGAGTTGTTGCATTAAAGGCAACTCCTCAACCCAGATTAGAGTGGACGCAATTTCTCTAATCTCACGATAGGCCAGATAATGTCGTACAATAGCGTTTGTATGTTTATGTATTGCATCTAACTAAATCAGGTGATAACCTTATTTGTGTTTGTGGTATAATTTTAAGTCTTCCGTCCTAACTTACTAAGCTGTGGTTGCTCACATCCCTATAGCCGTTGTTGCAGGCACTAGCAATGAAGCGACCTATAATCACCTTGATGCTAGCAACTACGGGATCCTGAGAAGTGAGGATGTAAATAGAAGACCAAATTCATTCTCTAGTTAGATTTATTTTAAAGCTTTTAGCATTAATTTATAAATTACTCAATTAGATTGTGATTAGATTGCTAGATCTTGTAAATACACTCAGATTAATTTAATGTGAATATTTATTTTTCTTAAATTCACAAGTAAGCAATTTATTTAATTTATGAATTGTTTACTTCAAAGCGGGTTAGTTATGGACACCTTGTGTAGATCAAGTCGAGGATAGTGGTTGTAAAGGCAACTTTTATCTTAGAATGGTTTGCATGACGGGGTTGTTATGACTCTGCCGCTTTGGGGTATGGCAAGGAGTGCGAATAAAAAGGGAAGAAAGGGGGAGAGGTTAAAAGGGTTAACAAGAATGGTTAATAGGCAAGAAGAGAGGGAAAGCGGGTAGTGGGGTAGGGTGGGGTAGCGGAGAAGAGAGGATTTTCTCTCTTTACATGTGAAGAGAGAGAAAGTTATGTTACTAATGATTGCTAACTTCATTGCTTAATAATTTTAATAGCCCATTTAGTTGGTGAAGAGGTAAAATATCCAGTTACCTGAAGCCTTTGTAGCCACCTACTTGTAGCTATGTTCTATTGAATTGTATGATGCCTTATATAATGAAAACCTTAATACGGGCCTCATTAAATCAAATAATAGCAAGTTTAACTACTTGGTGAATTGAGATATTACTTGATTGACTATTTTATTTATTTACTTACCTTTTTGTTCTTAGATGTTGTGGGTTTTAGGAATTTATGGAGTAAGAGTTGGTGGGAAGATGCATGCTTGTGGGAACATGCTCATACGACAATGGTTCTCATTGTTGCTAAGTTGCTTAATCAGCAAAAGAGACAAGCTTAAGGTTTATGTTAATTGCTTTGACATAGGGATGGATGACTTATTTTAATTGTGGTGATAATGTGTAGATGGACTTCTCTTTCTTTCCTTCTTTCCTTTTTTTTTTTTTTTTAATAAGACATTATGTGGTTTTGTGGTGCCTTTTCTTTGGTGTATGTGAATGAATGTCAATTTGTGCCTTGAAATGCTAAACTCACGTTTACATCATGTAAGCTAGAATTGTAGAAGCAGTAGGCAAAATTCAATAAGAAATAAGTTTTCTTGTGTTATGATATGGAAACATTATAATGTTTCATTATTTGTGAGGATTGCAGTAATATTGTATCATCCAACAATCCTTATTAAAGAAAATCTCTGTGTTACTATGACCCATTATGAAGTTTGCTAGATAATATGATTAAATTAGATAACCTGTGATGTGATTATAACAAGTGTATAAATCCAAGCATTACATAGTTCTTGCCATATCAACCATCTCTTGATATATCAATTACTTGTTTAGCCTAGTCTAAAATTAGATACATGTATTATGAGTTTAGGAGATTTCGATAGCTAAGCTAGGCTTGAGGTAGAATACGATGCTTAGAAGATTGACTATATGTTCAAATACTAGCAATGTAATTCTAGATCGCAACTCTAATATTTTTATAACATAAAAGGAACAAATATATTTTTGTTTAAACATCATGGCAAATGAAATGTGATCGTATTATTCACCGGGATTTTGTATTTTTATAGATGAAATATTGACATGGCTTCTTTCAATTAAATTGTCACTATTTTATTGACTTACCTCTTAGACTTTTGGCAGGGTAAGATGACGACAAACCCTTGCCAACATCATTTGCCCAAAAATCTATTAGACTAACTAATACATACGAACATGGTCATTAGGAGACAAAAAAAAAAAAAAAGGCATGTAAGATTGTAGATGCTTGCAGTGCTACTTATGTTTGGATGAGATGTTTGATTTACAAGTCAAATAACTTTATTGTCATATATGTTTTCACATTTTAACACAAATATCTCTCTTCGCCTTTGCTTATATATTTGTGTATGTTGATTGAAACACTGAATAACCATATGTTATGATAATAGCATAGCATTTTTTGAGAAAAAATTTCACTTTCTTATTTTGTTTCCACTATGCTTGTCTTCTGTTTCAAAGAATATGTGACTCGACACAAAAAAATACAAAATGCAGGAACCATGACAAGTAGGAAATAAGTACTAGCTTTACCCAAGAAAAGGAAATAAGTGTTGCCTAGAATATCTCAAAGAAGCATCAAAAGCTTGTAGTTTTTGAATGCAATAGCTATTTTTTTTGTGAAAGTTGAGCCATTTATAGAATTGGAACACACTTTATAACCCAGCTAATCAACTAAGACAAATGCAATGCCCACATAAGCTGCCCATTGGCCTCATCCAAGTCTCTTGGTGGCAGTAAGCATATTCATAAGCTCAACCAACACCACTTGAAAAACCGTGGCCCTTCCAATCATCCCCATAAACAGTCAATTCCTATTTAATCCATCAACTATATTGTCAACCTCCGGCTTTCTTATATTAAATCCATTGAAAATCTAGTAAAGGATAAAGATGTTGAAGATGAGTGTGCCATTAATTTTCTTATCCACATTGAAGATAAAGCAACCCTTAAATTGTAGAATGAGTAGATAATTATCTAATACGAAACTTGATTAATTATATTCCTCCACATGATTCTTGTAATAAGTGAGTCAAATCATCTTATAGGTAGCTTATTTATGAGATTTTTGGTGGGTTGCTCATTGGCCAATGCCAAAGCTCCAAACATCATCATAATGTTCACCTACAAAAGCTGTATGGAAGTTAATGGGACCTTTCTTGCTGAGACTACTGTAGTAATGTTTATAGAGAGAGTAGCAATATATACTACAAGTTGAAATTGAATGAATTTCCGGTTGTTGTTGTAAATACAACAACCCTGCATTAGAACCTACCATTAAGGTGAAGTCACCATCTAATATGATTAAATCCAAGCTTTCCTTTGTTGCCTGAGTTGCCGGGATACCCATGGAAAGAGCAATATCCATACCCCTATGATCGCCACTACATGCTATCTATGCATAAGGCTTTCTACCATTAGAAGCCTCTTAAAGAGCAATGAATTAGCTAATACAGTGATTTTATCTACCTTATCAAGTCTCTCTTTAGGTGAATAAGTTTAAAACTTCATACCTCTACTATTACTTCATCATTTGATTCTTTGTTGGGATCTAGTATCTCACATTCGATTGCTTTGGCATTTGCTGTGAGTACATCATCTTCAATCATCATCTTGATTATGATATTAGCTCTTTTACAGGACCTTACTGTAGCTCTCAAACCTAGTTAGCTAGTATCTTCTAGCCTTGTTATGGCACATAATACAATAGCTAAACCTACTGTTTTGCATGTAAGGAGCTTACGAATCAATACATTGTCACGCATCATCGCTTTCAAGGAGTAGAAAAAGTTAAAGGTACCAACTAGTGGCAAAGCTTTGGGGATTGTAAGCATTACAATCGACACTCCAACAACAAGTATACGAAAAACAACATTAAGTATGTCGTCTACATTTGTCTTGCTGCTATGGAATTTGTTTTTACCATTCTCATTGTGTGTGTTGCTCGGAAAGTAGAGGATAAACAAAATTATTTGAACTAGTATTGCTATTGCGAAATGAACCTTTATGATGTTGGAGGTGAATTTATTGAGACATACTTACTTGGAGTGGTGTTTTTTTTTGTCGATTCTTGCCTCACCATGCTCATTATCCAACCTAGGAGGTGTTCATGACAACAGAAGTGATGAACATGGGCCTATAACCACATGTCACTTTTTTTCCAAAAAGCAAAATAGCGTTTGGACTTGTTTCTCCAACAGTTGATGCCCCATCCACATCTACCTTTAAAAAAATCATCAAACAAGAGTAAATTGTTAGCTAGTATATTATGTATATATGTGTGCTCAGTAGTGACTTGAAGAGCGTTATAGAAGAAAAAATCTTTCGCTTTTAGTGAAATTTGCATGGGAAGATCTTTTTCCCATGCATTCTATCGTTACTCAAATGATGTTAGAACTACGTGGATTATAGTAAGAATTACAATCGTGTTGGCATTGCCTTTGAAGTTTTGGACATAATTGATGAGATATATGAGAAAGAAAGATAGAAACGTGATAGAAGACAAGGCCCTTAGATGACGGATAATAACACTAACAAGAAACAAAATACATTAATATTTAAGCAACAAAATGCACATAATTTTATCTTTATATTTTTATATCATGTCACTACAGTAGTTTAAAAAAATAATAATTTACATACCTTTTTTACAGTGACTAAGTCATTGTATTAAGGAAAAACAAATCATTGTAAAAAGGTATTTTTGCCACAATATTTTGTTGCCATAACAAAAATTTCTTATACTATATCCGATCTCCTCCCTTGAGGCATACAATGTCCTTAGCCACAACATCAAAGATGGAAATATGTTTGCGGATCCTATCTCTCAGTACTTCTACTTTTATGTCATTGCTTTACCTCGAATGTTTGAGAAACTATCGACTTAAATTGAAGTTAGCAAAAGTAAATGCTACAACTACTAGAATGACGATAAAGATTATACTGTACCATCATACTATCCTTCTTTCAAGCCATGTTGTTTGATGCCAAAGACCAAAGACTAAGGAAGGGCGCGGTTCAGTACGGTTCACCTCTCTTATCAAACCAAACCTAATATAATGGTTTTTGTTTAAATCTAACATAACCACACGATTCGGTTAGTAAATTTTTTGAACCTAATTAAAACCAGTTTAATTCGGTTCAAACCTTTTATGTCAAATTTTTGCTAAACATTTTTATCTCTAATAACATGTTTTCCTTTTCATTAAATTTTTATATATTTCCAATTAATTTCTTATATATTTATCATGTGAAATAATAGTTAGTAAAAAGTTACATAAGATCTTAACAAACTCAACTTGATTGAATGAGGACAAGAGACTTTATTCTAACGAATAAAAAACGAGGAGTGAGATCCATAAAAAAGCAATACGAAGAAAACAAAAGAGATTCGTAAAAAACTAGAAAAGAAATGAGAGATACGTAAAAAACACCAAGGAGAGATCTTTAATTTGAAAACATATAAGAAAATGACAATTTAAAAAAGGAAACTTCTAAATGTGAAATTTTAGGCTCAACTTAATCTTAATAATTTACCCAAAAATAAGACAAAAAAGAAGAAGATATGAAAAAATTAATGAAATCCATAAAGATTGATGAAAAAAATAATAAAACAATTGTCTGAAATTATTTTTTTTAACCAAATAGTTCAGTTTAGTTCACTTTTTTGAATTGAATCGCAAACCATTTTATATATAATCGAACCGAATCATGACTTAACTATTTGTAAAAAAAAAAAAAAAGACTATTTTTTCGGTTTAGTTTACAGTTCGATCTGCAATTCGTGATTTTTTTACTTAGCCTTATCAGAGATAAAATTGCACATGCTAGTATACTATCATAGCTTTATCCTTAGATGCATTAATAATAAAACTTATGAATTTCTTGGCAAGTGGTTCAATATAGTTGTTTGCAGCAATGTCATTCCTCCTTTATGTCAAGTTAGTTTCGTTTCTAGAGAAGTCTTTATTTAAGTTAGTTCCAAGATTATAAGCAAGTTGTCTCACTCCTCTAAACCCAATCAAAGATCGCATGTTCTTGTTCCGTAGTATGTCAATCAAAGTTTTTTTTTTCAATCTTGATCGGAGACAAATGATCTTGATTATCATCTTCTACATGAATGTCGGTGTCCGTATTCATAGTTATGTTGTAGGGTGAAGTAAAAGAATGAAGAGGTATTTTGAAATGTCATGAAAAAGTAATGATGGACAATTATCTTGGAGTGTTAGGGTGATGTAAAAGTGAACATTATTGTTGATTATAGTTGTTGTGATGGTTTGTAATATGTTATATATATATATATATATATATATATATATGAAGGAAAGAGGGGATATTTATGTTCTTTCACAAAATTACCGAAGTTGTATAAGATATTATGTGTATATTAATTGTATTTGAATAGTTTTATTTTATGAGCTTTTTAATGAATGTGAAGTTACAATCATATGTGCTTATATCATAAATTGTGTTTATAAAATTTTTACTATAAGGGCACCAAATTGGGAGATGTGCTCAATTTAATTTAGAATGAAAATTAGATATTATATGAATTTTTTTTTTCATATTTGTATTTTTGGAGAGGAAAAAAATTTAAAATTTTAAGTTATTAGTAAGAAAGAAAACATGTGAAAATAATTCAACTTTTAATGTATCAATACTGTACGTTCTTTTTTTTTTTTTTTTTTTTTGGGTGGAGAGATTGGGTTGGCATTAATTAATCATTTTTGTCTTATTTATTTTCGATTTTTATAACTTACTTGTCTATATTCTTGTTATGTTACTCGAATCTAATTTATGAAGAAACGCATAAATGAAGAAAGCGATAAGTGCCATATTTTTGTAAGTTAAGCACACTAATATAAATTATATTTGGACTTGAAAAGGAATATGGAGGATAAAATTTAAATGAAGGTTTTACTTTTGGAGAAAGTTTCTCTTGAGCCCATACAAAATATTTCTCTTGAGAAAGCAATGGAAATATTCAAACGAGGCTACTATTTTTTTCTTAAGACAAAAACATATTTTAACTATTTAAACAAGTGCACAATGGAGGGTTATTTTATATTATATAAAAATAGTAGTTTTACTATTTTAAAATTATCTATTACATGTTAGTTTTATATAACTGTTTCATCATCTTTTCAATATTTATACTAATGTTATGACATTTAAAACTCCTTTAAATTATGTAAATTTAACCTTATGTGTTAAAGGTTATGATTTTTTAAAAATTAAGTCATCTATTTGTAAAAGTTACTACATCTTTAGAAGTATCTTTTTTTTTTTTAATAAATGCATGTGCCTTTTTTTTTTTACATAAATATATGTGCCGTCTGATACTCAATAAAGTTTAAGGAAAGGAAAGAAAATAACAATCAGTATGTCATTTTTTGAATCCATTTTTATAAGGCTTATATAAATGCTTTTTCTTAAAATAAAAATAGTTTACCTTTTTTTTTTCTTACCATGATTTGTTTTTCCTCCTAAGCACCCCATCAAATCAATTTTAATCCATTTTCATAAAAGGTTTAAGAAATGCTTTCTCTTTTTTATAGTACATCTCATGGAATATAAAGTTATTTTACTTTTTTTAATAGAGGGTTAACTATAAGAGATTTATTTGACTTTTTGCACTTTTAATTATTATAATATTAATATATATATAATTTTATAAGCTGAGACAAAAAGAGTCATGGTTTGAGAAAGATTTGATTAAATCATTTTTTGATACAAATTATTCATCATTTCTTTATTTTTAAATAATATCATCTATACATATATTTTTTTTGTAGATTTACTCTTATCCAACAATATTACACAACTATTACTATAAAAACTTTAGAAACTAACTAGAAGAGTTTTATCTTTTTCTTTTCCAAATTTTTCGATCAACTTTATATATATATGGGTGAAGCATATGTCTATTATTTTTTTAAAAAATTACATAAACATGAATTAAATGAAAAATATTACACAAATACAAACCTTAAATTGCGTTTGAAAAATGCGATATTGAAAATAGTAAAAGTATTGTATTTATAAAATGCGATTTAATGTTTAGATTACAGTAGCAATCTCGCATTTAAGAGATGCGACATACATTAAAAATGTGACATAGATACATGTACCCATATCGTATTGAAGTACATACGTCTATGTTGTATTTAAAATATGCGATATTAATGTAATTAAATTTATACTGCATTTAAGAGATGCGGATAGACTTGGTAAATTGACAATATTTATTATATAATTGATAAATACATAATATTTATTATATGTAATGGTAAACAAGTAAAATTCTCATATATACACATACACACACACACACACACAAAGTATGACTCATTAAATAAATATATTTATGTTTCTAATACAAAATTTATGTTTATTGATGTTTTTGGATAATATAATCATTTTATGAAATTTTGTAAGTAGGAAAAATGTTGAAACTGATGAATTGATATATTATTCAATTCAAGTTGATAATTTTAATTTCACATATTTCATTCTTTTTATTTTTATTTTTTGTATATTTTTATTTTTTACTTAATTAACTCTTGTATTTATGAAGTTTGTGCAATTTGGTAAATTGTTAGAGTTAACTGAATTTTGTTGTAAGATAAATAACTCTATATTCAATTTCATCATCTTTTATTAGCATTCTCTTTTTTATTTTTTGAATTTGTACTCCACTCTTCACAAAAGCAATTGGGAAATCTTCAAAATGCATTATTTCAATTTTGGATCATGAAATTTTATAGGTAAATAAATGCTCGAGCTTGGAGTTAGGTAAATTACATTGCAAGATATAGATACCTAATTTTTGCTCCTCTATAGTCTTAATCTTTATTTTTACAAAAAGGGTCCTAATTCAAAAAAATAAAAAAATAATAAAAAATTAACAAATAATGAAAATACCAAAAAAATAAGAAAAGGAAAAATTATAAAAATTTCGTAGATTTTTAGGAAGTAATTTATATTAGGAATAATTAGTTTTAGTTTAGTTAAAATTTTTATTTTAGGAAATCGGATAGTTTAAATATAATTTAATTGTAATGAATGTTAAGGCACAGGCCAACGGCCTAATGGATAAGTAGCGGAGTATTTGGGGTGGATTTAGTTTGAGGTCTTGGATTCGAGTCTCGGATTCATATCTAATTAAATCATACGAATTTAGTTAAATCAGATTTGAATTAAATTTGAATCTAGTTTAATTATCGAATCAGATATGATAGATATGATTTGGAATGATAAGATTTGGACCCTATAAACACACATACGTGAAGAAGAAAAAAGGGAGAGAGAGGAAAATTAATCAAACTCTAAGTGAAAGCTTATATCCCACATAAACCAGAATCGATCTCCTCATCCACCAGTCGTCCTCGTCCATCAGCCGAAATCCAGAATCCGAGCTTCACAAATCTGACCGCATCTCCTCATCTACCAGCCGAGGTCCAGAATCTGAGCTTCACAAATCTGACCGCATCTCCTCATCCACCAGCCGAAGTCCAGAATCCGAACTTCACAAATCTTACTGCAAGCTAATCTCCAACTCCACTGTCGAATGCCCCATCATCGCCAACAACAACCTAACAAACCCAGACGTGTAGACACAACCAGCTGACTCCAGTTCAGAAGCCAACTTCGATTAGTAAGCCCCAATGCTAAACGGACAGCGCATCCACTGTCACATCTCCATGCTCGAGTGACCAGCACTGCCTAAGTACGGCCTACAACGAATAATCTACGTACACCACAGTCCATCGCACGTTGATCATGTAACTCTTGCAAACTACTATAGCTTTGAACTTCAATCCTACGCTCATCGCTGTTGCTGCGCTCAAATCGGCCCACACGCACACAACGTCCAAGCTCCTGCATACAGATTCACTGCCAAACTATTGCACGACACCAGACGGACAGCAACGACACCAGATGGGTAGCAGCAACACCAGACGGATAGCGATGCCAGGCGAACAGCAGTATGTTCTGTATAACAGCACCACAGCGCATAATTTAGCACTGACCATCACGTATCTACGCTTAACGAACCAACACCTCACTGAACAGCCCAAGTCAGGTTCGGTTTTGATTATTTTATTTTATTTATTTAGTTATCTCTTTATTTATCATTATAATTCCATTAGTTATTTAGTTAAGTTTATAACATAATAGGTAAATAGATATATGTATATGTATTTATATGCTTAGGTATATTTTTAGCATTATGATTTAAGGATTTACTGGAGATAGATTATATGTATACTAAAAATAATAGAATGACCTAAATAATATTTAAGAATATTTATTTGTATTATATATGAATTTACATGTAAGTATAAATACGCGTAATTTCTTAAAATACGCAAAATGTGCTAAAATAATACAAAATACTTAAAGAAAATTCATAATTAAATAAGGAAAAATCAAGAAAAATCATGAATAATCTAGAATTGGGTCGTGGCAGCTGGGAAAAATAAGAAAAAATTCGGCCAATTAAATTAAGACAGCACAAAAGCCAAAAAATAAGGGATAAGGCAATTGTCTTATCCCATTTAATGCACAATAAATCTCCTAAAGCCCTATAAATAGCAGGAAAAATTTAGAAGCTCATTTGGATAGTTACAAATCAGAGAAAATTTGGGAGAGGCAAAAATTGAGAGAAAAATTCGAGTTAGAAAAAAAATAAGAAAAACTGTGCAGTTAGGGCTTTTAAAGAGAACCCCCACCAGACGAGCAGTTGGAAGTGGACGGCCACCACCACCACCACCACCACCACCACATGGTGGTGGCAGTGCCAAGGCCGGCCGATAAGGCCACGGCGGCCGGCGGTGGCCGGAGCCACCCAAATCGATGAGTCCAATTTCCAGCCTGATTCTTGTGTAATTTTGTAAAAATAGTAAATATGATTAGAAAATTATGAATTTTGTTATTCTGGGATATTTTTGTATGTAGTTTATAGGAAAAATATTATTTTGATGAAAACATGTTCCGTAATATATGGTCCTTAAGAAATCGTGCAAAACCAAGCACATTTCGGTTTAGAAATAAATGACCTTAGGAGTGTAGTTTCGAGCCCAAAATTTTTGTGTAGATTACTTATATGATATAGAATAGTGCTATGAAGCCCTTTTTCAAAAATTAATTTTTTAAATTTTTAGATAATTTTTAGGCCCTAAAATGAGGCATAAAATGGGTAATTTAGGGTTAATTAAGTAATTAAATGATTAATTACTGATTTGGTGAATAATTATATGTTTTAGGATGTTGAAATCTGATGGAGTATGATACTTGTAGCTATTAGGGTGTTAGATGTAATTATTAGGTTAATTATGTAGTAAATGATTAATAGGGAAAAATAGTTAACTTTAAGTTAATTTTGTAAATTAGGGAAATTAGAAGTAAATTCTAATTTAGAATGAATTTAGACATTCTAAACATCAATTATTTTCAATATGTGGAAAGAACTACGATCGTCTGATCTCGGTTAGCGGATACGTAGGCACCTTCGGGATGACGATAAAATATGTAGAAACTTAGGTTCTTTTTTTTTTTATTTTTGTTTATTTATTTTTTTTTAAAATATTATAATTAGAAAAATAATCCTAATTTCGGTAAATAAATAGTGATACCCGTTAAGGGTTTAATAGGTTAGCCCTCGAACTTGGAACCCTCTAATTTTTCATTTAAAATTGAAATCAAAGACCGGTAGCCAAATCGTGATCAATCCACCCAATTGATTACGGTTTCTTTTTCTTTTCCCGATTTCGATCGGATGGCGACTCCAAAAATTATTTTTAATAAAAAAATCGGAATTTCTCAATTTCTTTAGTCGAGGATTAATATTAAATGGGTTAGGGTTTAGTATTAATCAGAAATGTGGAAATCAATTTTAAATAAAAAAAATTAAAAGATCAGGCTCGACATAAGATAGTAGGTTGATGTATTACTTTATTCATGTTTGTAATTTTAATTTTTCCCATTTCATACACCTTATGATTTTATTCTCTCTCTCTCTCTCTCTCTCTTTGTATACACTTTCACTTTTTAAATTATATGAAGATACATAATTTTTAAGATAGATCTTATAGCTATTACCTATATTTTGCGGTAAGCATAAAAGGATTATGATATAATGTATCTATAAATATGACTTCTTCATTTCAAATGTTATGTTCAAGGATGAGGAGGACAAGATGGAAATGATTCTAAAAATTGAGGAGCAACATATAGGTCATTATGCAACTGGCAGTTTAAGGCCTTTGGGCTTAGATAAGCCACCTAAATACGGTAAATCTAATACTTTTCATAGTACGTTACTGTAAAGGTACAAATGAAAAAGAGAACTCGTGAGCGTTTTGCAACTACTACAATACGAGTTATGCTTCAAAAATGGTAGAGGGATACAGTACTCTCAATAGGCACCTGAAATCAAAGCATCTTGGAGAGCTGAGGATAGACAAGACACAAAAACAGATCACCTAAGGTGGAGGTTTATCCAGACAAGCACTAATGAGGTACAATTAAGAGAAGCACAAGTACAACCATGTGCAATACCTGGGCAACATGTACTTGTTTTTCAATGCAGGTGTATTAAAGTGATAGAGCTAATATGAGCAGGAAACCTTTAACGCTAGCTTATGACAACTAAACTGCAGTACATTGACCCGAGCCACATAGGAGCTGTATCATAAAGGTAAGTGGGGGCTCGTAAGTAAGTTCACTTCACTCGATATGTTTATGTTCATATGTGTAGACATATGGATTGATCGTTTTTGTAATAATGCTAACTATTTACTAGATAGAGAATAATTGACAACTTAATAAAAGACTTTACTTTAAGAGTATTTAATGAGTCATAAAATTATTAAAGAAATCTTAAATGAGCATGGCCTGATGAGGAAAAAATTTTCCATTGATTTTGAAAATGAAGTGTCAACACACTTCAATAGCAAATCTGCACTGGAGGTTGGGGGTAGGGTGGTTTAATATATGTTGTACATGTCATATTCTTAACTTGTGTGTCAAGGATGACATTGCAGCTTTGTAGGACAATATAACTCCAATTAAGAATGTGATGAAGATAATAACAAAGAGGCCATCAACAATAAGTGGAGGAACTTTTACATGGAACATTGGAAGAGGCCTCGAAAATTTAAGATAGATGTGTAATATTACTGGAACTTCACATACAAGTTGTTGCATAGCACTGTTCCTTATAATGAACTATTGTGTGACTTTACTATATACAATATGCGTGAGGTTTACATTTTCCCCAACAACTAGGATATGTGTATTTGGTTATTGAAGGTTTTGAAAGATTTTCATGATGTGATTAAGACTTTTTTGTAGGTTTACGAGCCTAGTATCTACTTGTTCGTTATGTCAATAGTCAGCATACTTATTGTGCTATTGCAAGCTTGCAAGGAACTGAACTTACACGACTACATTTACGATATGGTGTTGAAGTGGATATCTTATTATAAAGACATTTTTTGTATTTATCTTATTGCAACTATCCTAGATTCCCGTTGTAAATCTAAAGTACTATTGATATATTTTAAAACTTATTTGGTTATATTGGCAATCTAATGGATTTCCAAGATATGTATAGCTTGGAAGGACATCGGGATATATTCGCAATGATGGTCAACATAAAGGAGATGCTCGCAGTCACTAAAGTCAGTATGGTAGCCATTCATTAGTTTCTCTTTTGCTACCTACCAAGGAATGTCATTACTCATTTATGAGTGAGCAATTACTAGCACAAAAATTGAAGAGGTAACGATTTGGTAGGTCATTGTCTAAGCTATAGCATTACATGAACACGAATTTCAATTTCTCTGAAATTATCTCAATCAAGGAATTCGATATCTTGGAGTGATGGTAGAGGCATACGGGAGACTATCCACTCTTATCATGCATCACACGTGAAGTACTTACCGCTCTAACGTCGATGGTCGCTGTTGAGCAAGCGTTTAGTATTGCAAACTTCATCATCAATGATTGGCTAGCCTCTCTTTCTGTTGTCAACATTGAGGCAAGCGCTTATACGGAAGATTGGTACATAGCAGCCTGCAGCCTGCAGACGGCAAGAACCATATGAGACATTAAGCAAAGAGGATGGGTACTTCAGTGGTTGGAACAAATTTGACAAAAGCCCTAGCTTAGCCATAGGTTCCACTCTCGAACACGAACATTCGATGTAAGGAGACACCTAGTAAGTACTAAAGAATCTTCTTTTTATTTTTATTTTTATTCCTTTAAAAAAAAATTTGACTTAGAGAAATTGTTTTAGCAATTACTCCTGAAAAACTAAATGATATAGTTTTCCCATAAGTAGCAATCTAACCTTAGGATTTTTCAAATTTTCACTTACTAAAGTTATTTTTCTTCTGAAAAATTAAATCAGATAATTATGTATATTTAGTTTTTTTTTTTATAATTTAAAATTGACCAACATACTAAAGGTTTTTTAAAAATTCAAACCTAATTTTGGTGGTCTAATTCTGACTAGTACATATGTAGACATCTTTGGGTGTGATCGTAAAATTAACTAAAAAAATTTTCCCACTTACCTTAAATTCTCCTTGATTAAACTTTTACAAGAATTTTTTATACCAACTAGCACTACAAGACTAGATGGTATTTTCTTTTATGTTATATTTTTACTTGGCTACTATACTTTGATCGAGTAGATATTTTTTTGTAACGTACCACCACGATTTACAATTAATAGTACCATTTTATTTTATTTCTTTCTTGTACTCTCCAATTCTGTGAGCAATGAGAATTATTCATCCTTTCCAACTTCTCTTACTTTATTTAACAATACTCATTATTTTAATATTGCTTTAACATTAACTTCACACAAGCCATACCTATTACTTTGGAATGGAATAAAATTTCAACAAAAAAATATCGGTTAATCATATATGTGACATTACATGTTATGTCATGCAAATATACATGTTAGTGTATGACATTTTACGATAACCTTCAGAAGTGAAATTCAAGTGTGGGAGTGGATTGGTAAATATTGCCAAGAACACAAAATTGAGAAAATTAGTAAGAAAATTGAAATTATTTAAGTAATTAATAACTAAGTAGATAAATAAATAAATATGAAAAAAAATGGGGGAACCGGTTTAAAGGCGATGAACTGGCCTAGGACCACGACGATCCAAGCTGGTCATAGTTCAACCTTAAGTTGGCTTGTGAACTGGCGAGTCCAAACTTATTTAGCCTAAAGAACAGGTCTAGTTATGAGTACTTTTGTGTTTTAAGAAGGATTATTAACTATGCACTTATTACACTATATGACTTATCACAATACTGAGTTAGGGTTTATGGGTGCCATTAGGGGTTTTGATTGACCTATATGTTGATCGAATTGGCTTTAAGGTTTGGATTTGGGATTTGTAGGCACCACAATTTTATTCTTCTTAAGCTTGCAGTAGTTTTTATCTAAAAGCCTAAAAAACAAATGTGAAAAACCAAATAAAAGGAAAAAAAAAATAAAAGAAGAAGAAAAAGCGAAATATGATTTGAATCTAGGTCGAGTTGGTCTCTAATGTTGTTTTGCTAGGCGTTCAATTTTTGTTTCAATTTTACAAATTAGGGCCTAAAATCTACTAAATGGACATCATTAAAAAAAATATTATTTATTCTTTGAAAGGGAAAGCCTTCGTTTAACTACTATCAACTAACAATTTGACATTATATAGTTTTAAGTATTAAATATATTCACATGATAGTTATTAAAAAAAAAAAATCAAACCCTTTTCATAAAATTCTTAATCATCACATTTAACTATATAATTACCATTTTCTATCGTACTTATTTCTGCAGTTGCTATTATTTTATTTTTCGATTATTTTAATTACCAAACATTACTGTTATTTGAAAAAGTTATTACACTTTTTATTGGATCAATATTTTTAAGGACTTTTACATTAGAAAATTTATTACAGTTTTGATTTTGTTAATATATTTTATTGGTATTCTTCTATATATTTTAGTTTAAGTTTTTTTTTTTAATTTTTTCACACGCAACATGAATACGTCATCTACTTTTTCTTGTATATGTATGTGTGTGTATATATATATAACCCCATGATGCTGAAAAAAGAAACATTGGGAATGGTTGGGCTTGGGTTAATTTGGCCCAAATCAATGTTTGCAACAGAATCGGCTTAATTTAGAGCTCGAGATCATAACTCATAAGGACTTAAGGAGATTGCTTGAAAGCTCGAGAAATTTACCAGCTCAATGGAACTAAGCATGTGCTTACATTAGAGGAGACTTGAGCTTAATCTAATGCCTTAAATTTTTGTCCACAATGGATAAGCCTATCCAGCTTTTAATTTATATTAAGCCAGACTCAACTAAGGAAAATATATTTTCTTTGAAGTAATTTTGAAATATTTTTTAAATCATCATTAGCAAAAGTCATGAAAATAAAAAAAAGAAAAAAGAAAAAAGAAAAAAAGGTGAAACGTAAGTTTGAGTCATAGATATTAACCTGTGATGTAATTTTTCAAAATAATTTTGGAAAATAAACTTGGGGCTCAAATGACTAAGAAAATTTAAGCTTTATAAATCATTTAGAGTATAAAATCTTAATTTCAATAAAAATTCTAAAAATAAATTAATCTTAGAAAATAGAGCAATTAATAAAGGGTGTACAAAAGTTCATAGATTTATAAAGTATAGTAACAGTATTTATAGTTGAAAATTGAAGGGTCACTAATAGAGACCTTATTAGTTTCCGTATAAGTTAGTAAATTCGAGAAGTAATTAAGAACACAATCTCTTATATTTGAATCTCACTCTTCGACCTCATTCTCTAGTCTTCTTAGGACTTAGTGTAATACTGGTGAGTCTATTAGAAACCTGTAAAATAGCTATAAGAGGGTGAGCGATAATTTGCTTAGTAAGTGGAACGGAGACTGTAACACATATTTATTATTAAACAACTAGGGTTTTCAAGCAATGTTATTTAAATGCCATGCATGCATAAGTAAATACCATCGCACGATGTTAATTGATCATTGTGAGATCAAAGAAATTGTATCCACTTTAATCCATATTTTGAGAAGTTTGATGCCGCGCACTTCACGAATCTGAACCAAACTAGGGCTCATACAATTGAGAAATATGCTCCTTCGGAGATTACTTTCAAACCACAGTCCTTAACCTTATCGCAACTTCTTCTCCTACCACTTAGTTTGATTAAGGATGGGGAAAAAACCATTTCTACTATCCTCATTAAAGGGTTTATGTTTGGCTCGAGAAACTTGATCGTTTCCTTTAGTAGGTTGCGATGTAAGTCCAATTAGTAGTTAAGTTGAGTTTGTGTTAGATTGTGGGTGATCAAGTAATTTCATACAATCAAAAGCAAGTAATAACATAAAACAACCAATACATATAATCCAGTACTTCATAACAGCGGTACAATATTCAAACACCTGCATACATATACACAGGCTAATAACTTACAATCATAAACAAGACACATA
Organism: Lumnitzera littorea; assembly: GCA_024138015.1. NCBI lineage: Eukaryota > Viridiplantae > Streptophyta > Magnoliopsida > Myrtales > Combretaceae > Lumnitzera > Lumnitzera littorea. The sequence continues at coordinate 155,186,837 of JAMXBB010000001.1, read as the reverse complement.
CTAAGGTTTCCAAATATTCTTAAGCAATACTCCAAAGTATGGTGAAGTATTGATCTCGCTTACTTGGAACTCAATTGCTCGATATTACACTTGTTAACTTATTTTTGTTAATGATCCTTCGATATTTACACCAACTTAGTACTTTATTCTACATGAAAATTATGAAATATTACCAATTTATTTGTTTATATAAGTATTAAGTTATTTAGTTACTAATTTATTGTCTTATGTATTAAGTGTTGAAAGTTTAATATGGTGCTATAAGTATATTTTACCTTTATTACCTTTAGAGCTGCATCTTGAGTCATTACGCTTTCAGTATATTCAACTAGAGAAGCCTCTAAGCTATCATCTATACTACATGGGTATTGAGGTTTATAACTAATTCAGCCTTTGAGTCCATCTTTAAGGTTAGTAAAAACTCAAGATTATTCAATAAACACCCTTTGAGCTAATTTTTGAATTAGATCACCCTTCAAGTTCTTAAACTAGAAAACTTCTGAGTTATCTTTTGAGCCATTTCAGAGTTAAGGTTTTCACAAGATTATTCTCTTAATTCGATAACTACCCAAGTCCTAATATCCTTTGAGCCTAGTCAACTTCAAATTCTTTAAAAGTTCACCCTCTGACTCAACCTATGAGCCTTCTTAACTATACTTCTCTTCGAGTTTTTACCTTGGAGTAAACTTCTAAGTAATTATCGAGTAGAACATTTCCTCCCTAGCTTCGTTTGAAATACCTTCTGACTCTGTTATTCATAGAGTTTTTAAGAAAATTATCCTTTGACTAAGCTTCTAAATGCTCTATTTTTACATTTTATTCATAGGTTTTGCTTCAACTCACCCTTTGAATATTATTCATGTGCAAAACTCATTCACAAAATCTTTTAAGTTATCATCTACTCTCAACTAACTTCCTACAATCAATTGATTTTTTCATTTCCATCCTAAACTCTAGTAAAAGCAATCATAGCAACTCTTCAACTAATATTACTCAGCCCATTACATCCAAATTTCTAGTATCACATCATCACTCACCAATTTTCCATATCACCAAATTATTTATATAAGTGGCTTATACTTGATTTTGTTAACTTCTCCTCATAAAACCTCTTCCAACAACACTGATATACTAAAGAATATTTTAATAACCAATGGATCTCAGAATCTAAGTGGGGTCATTAAGAGAAATAGGTTATTTTCCTCTAAACTCACTATTTTAAACATAATTTATGGTTAAAAAATCAAATAAAAATTTAGAAAATTAGTTTTGTTGAAAATCTTTATATAGAATTTTAGTATCAATAATGGATAGTTTGTAGAAAAATTTGGAGCTCAAAATTACGTCATTAAACGTATTTATTTCAATATCGAAAATTACTTAATTTCATTAATTTCTTAAGCATGTATACTGTAACTATTAAATTTTTACAAAACAATATTTTTCCTAAATTTTACACATGAAATTATGTAGGAATAATTTTTTGTAGAATTTTTTGGGTAGTATTTATATTTTTTGTAATTTAATAAAATTTGAACTAAGTTAGGATCCTCATCGAAAACTGGAGCTCTAGCCACCCATGGCGGCCATTTGTTTGTCAACCGACTTGAGCATGGACCACTCCTTCCAGTGGTGAGGTTGGTTCATGCCTAGTAACTACTTACACTTATGAAATTCGAATTTCTTGGAATACACATTGATTTTCTAATTTTTCCTTAATTTTCCTCTTTAATCACTTTCACTCTAATTTTTCTTAGATCCTTAATTATGTAAATAAAATGTGGGAGAGTGTTTTTGGATTTTACTCAACTAATTGGATGATGAAATGATTTAATTTCTCTATCTCTTTACACTTTGGAGCTTATAACTTGCATGTTTATCCTCCTTTTTTCATTAACACCTATCCCGTACTAATCCATACGCTTAATACAATAGATTTCTAGCTATTCCAAGAGTTTTTACAATTTTTTATTAACTTTAATGAATTTCTTTACCTTAATTCAACTTAAAATGTTGTATAAAAATTACACATAGTATGTATGTATGTATATATATATATACTCTACATAATATTTTATGATACGTAATATTTTTATTATATATATAATTTATCTCTAAATATGTATTAGCTATCAAAACCTATTCTATGCAATTCCAATAAATATTACATAATATAATTAAATTATACTAACTTAGCCATATTATTATTATTTTATTAAATTTCTAATATCCGAGTCTACAGACTGCTCTTATTTAATATTTCAAGTCTACTTATAAATTTTTAAGTTTTTTAGATTAGTTTTACTAATATCTTAAATTATTCATTCGAACAATTACGTGAAATTAGGAGACTTCTAATGGTCATTATAAAATTTGTAGATGTCCAGTAATACCAAAACCTATATGTAGATAGTCACCAATTTAAGTATAATCAACATTGTTGTGGGGAAGGGGGTTTGGGGGGTGATCAGGGGAGAAAGAAAGTATGAAACTGAGGCACCATGCAGCATGTCCCAACTGCTCATATCCTCAATTTCCAATTTCATATAATATGGGATTAGATTCAAGCTCCTTCGCCGATTTCTCTAGGATCTCCTTTACGATTTCCCTGAGTTCATCATTTCCAGCTTCCAGAGTACTCTTACCATTTGCTATGCTAGAAAATGTAGCATCATAAAGAGTTGATGCTTCCTCAACTTCCAATGGTGGCAAACCTTGCTCTTTTACCATGTTTCTTGAGGTACTCTTGAATCAATCCTATGCTCTCTTTTCCATTTTGAAGATCATTCTTCTCCTGCAATATCTTCCCCACCATATTAGTAAAATGCTTGTCATTGTGCAAGAGCTGCAGAAATTGACTACAGATTTTCAGTATTCCGCAATTAGAAGATAATACAAAAGTTAACTTTGAGAAAAAGTTATGATCCGTAATATCACACCACAAAGTTCCACATTAACGACTGTGCAATGGTTAAACAAGATCCCATTATATTATTAGGAAAAGCACAAACACGGTCCTTCATCTTTTGCAACTTTTCTATCAGAGTTCTTCACTTATAACTTTTTTATTTAAGTTATCTACATATAATGGCACGAATTTATTTTATTGTTATGAGCTAAGCTTAGAAATTATAAATGGTCCATTTTCCTTTTTTTTTTTAAGGAAAATTGACACATATACCTGATAAAGTTAGGATTTTGTTTTGATATGTTATACGGTTAAGCTTATATATTTAGTGATTTAGATTTGTAGAGTTATGAAATCGAGTTTGGGTTCTAGTTGTGATTATAAATTTCTTTTTGTCTTTTCATGACAAGAAGGGCCAATATTAGTTTACAAAGTGTCAAATGCAAAAGACTACATGAAAAATTTTAAAAGAATCATTAAAGGGACATGACAATGGGACTTTTTCTAGTCATTTTCAAGAGGAAGAGGAGTTGAATCGAAAAAATAAAAGAGGAATAACTTAATTAAAGAAGTAGTGAAAAGTGAAAGAGCATGTACTTTTCTTATCCATACAATTTAGAACACCATGGATGGACAAAAATGTATATAAACTGAAAGAAAACCATTCAAAATCAATATAAGGCCATATGGAGAAGATACATCAGGAGAAACAAAAAGAAAATGCTATGGCCATAATGTTTGATTAACTTTAAGAAACTCTTTTGCATAAGCAATATATAAATATATAAATATATATATAGATAGAGCTGAAATTTTGCTAGATTTTGAGTTTAAAATAACACAACAAAAACATTTTACTCAGATACCTTTTTGATCTTGGAATCATTTGTGATCTTCACAACATGTTTGAAGACAGCATGCTTCTGAGAGAGTATCAGCTAGTTCTTGCAGAACAAGCTCAAGGATTTGCGTGAATTGTGCTTGGCCTAACTCCTCTTCGCCATCTACCCCGTGCTTCCTCTATATACCATCAAGAAGAGGAAATTCAACAAAAAGGATCTTGCAAAATGTGATTAAACTCGCATGCTCATTTGAACGGAGATGCTTGAAATAATGTGAATTTGTATATATTATGACAAACAAATGCTGTTAGAATAAATTAAGCCAATAATAGGAAGTCAGAGGATAAAAAAAGAACAAACTAAATTTCTCATAATGGAAACATCGGCTAAAGTGAGCTAGAACTACAAATAGAGAGAGAGAGAGGAGAGGAGGGGAAAAAAAAATCTCAACCGCTAACTTAGACAGGTAATATTGGCAACAGTAAATGACTATGAATAAAATACCAAGTAACAAAACATCCATCACCAAAAAAATCAAAGGATTGACGAACACGCTACATCATGCATATGAAAAGCTAACATTAATTGATTTCAGGGAGGACAAAAATCATAGCTACTTCCATATAGGATAATTCTCTAGCTAGTATTCTTTAGGTAAATCATATGTGGTTAGAAACTAATCCATAAATGAGTTCAATCAATATTACCCGAGGAAGGAGGGACACCCATGTCAGCTCCCATGTGATCAAGAGCACTTTTTATCTTCTTTTCTCGAGTTTGCCATCATCATTAGTGATGTAAACTTAGGGTTCTAGCAACAGAAATTCAACAATTCGCAAATTAGGATAAGGATCTTGTACTGACGAATGCAATCTTGCAAAGCTAAACACCAATTGGTACCTTGCAAGCCAACTTCAACAGATCATAGGAAGGGGAAATCTTCCTTCTGTTGAAGTTCACAACTCTCTCAATTATCCAACTAACTAACTACCCTTTGAACATCACCAAAATGCCACTTCAACACACTATATCAAACATGCACACACTACACATTATTGCACCATACTGACTACCACCGCAACACACACACGATACAGAACAAGTACACACACACACATGAGACACATACATGACACAGATTACCATACATACTACTATACAGCACATACATACATATACATTACAATACACAGCACACACACAACACTCATTCTACTAACGCCTCTTATATACATGTGACAAAGGTTTATGGGGTTTACGAGTTGTATCAATACTCCCCTCCAAAGAAGTGTCCTTGTCCCCAAGGACAAAATTAGGATACCGGTACTTAAAATCAGCAACATCCATCCAAGTAGCATCATGTACCATTTGACCTTCCTAATGCACCAAAACTTGTGGCACTTGGAAACCATTACGAATTTCGAAATGTTGACCCAGAATTTGTTGAGGATAAGGCCATTCAACCAAATCATTTGAAGATAAGTCCTCAAGCAAATTTGAAGAAATAGGAAAAGAGCCATACGACTTCTTTAGGAGTGACACGTGGAAAATCGGATGAAAACAACATCATGAGGGAAGTTGTAATCGATAAGCAACTAGCCCCACTTTAGCCAAAATTCGAAATAGCCCAAAAAATCGTTGTGTGAGTTCAGTAGAGGACTTAATTCCCAACTTGGAAGTCAAAGCTAGACAAAGTCATAAAAACTCCCAATCGCCAACCTCGTACTAAACATCGCGACAATGTCTATTAGATATATTACAATTACACAATTGAGTCTTCTACAAATTGCTGCACAAACGCCTCAAAACTTCTTCATGAGAAACCAAAGTTGCCAGCACTATAGGATTCTTAACTTCACCTGATAAGTAAATGGGAATGGAAGGAGGAGGACACCCATAAACAATCTCAAATGGCGTTTATTGGCTGACGAACAAAAATTAGTGTTATAGGAGAATTTAACCCATGAAATCCATGCTGCCTAAGCATTAGGAAGTTTGGAAGCAAAACAATGCAAATAGCACTCCAAGCTTCTATTTAAGACCTCAGTTTGACCATCTGTTTCTGGATGATGAGCAGTACTAAAATTTAAACAAGTCCCTTGTAAAATAAACAACTCTTTCCAAAAGGAGCTCACAAATAAAGGATCTCTATCCGAAACAATTATATGAGGAAAACCGTGAAGGCGTACAATTTCACACATGAACGCTTTAGCTACTATTTGTGTGGTAAATGGATGTTTCAAGAGTAGAAAGTGAGCATACTTAGAAAACCGATTCACCACAACTAGAATAGTATCAAACCCTTTTGATTTTGGTAACCCCGTAACAAAATCCAAAGAGATATCTTCCTAAACAACTTAAGGAGTGGGCAACAGATTAAGGAGGTCAACAGGCAACAAATTTTGAGCTTTGTTGCGTTGGCATACTACACAAGAAGCAACAAAGGTAGCAACATCACTTTTCATTCCCACTTAATATAGATGACCAACAAGCCTTCTATATGTCTGAATATATTCAACATGTCCCCCAAACATGGAAGCATGAAACTTATGCAAAAACAACTAAGTCCAAGAGGACTCTGCTAGTATGAGCAAATACCCTTTATAGTGGAGAGTATCATTGATTAACTCGTACCCAACACCAACATCCTTTCCATCCTTAAGTAACTGAATCTTAGTAGCCAATAATGAGTCATGGAAAATATCACGCTTTATGGCAGCAATATCGATCTAAATGAGACTAGAAATACCCATCAAATCAACCTTCTCATCTAGCCGAGAGAGAGCATCAGCAGCTGTATTAGCACTGCCAGCTTTATATTGAATATCAAAGTCATATCTCAACAATTTTTCTAGCCAATGTTATTGATTTAGAGTAGTTATATGTTGATGCAACAAATGACGCAAACTCTTTTAGTTCATTTGCACAATAAACTTACAACCAAGTAAGTAAGGTTGCCAATGATTAATGGTAAGGACTAAGTCTATAAGCTCTTTCTCATAAGTTGGTTTTGATAAGGTCTTGGAAGAGAGGGCCTTACTAAAATATGCAATAGGTCTTATATCTTGCATTAAAACTGTACCAAGGCTAAGATCAGATGCATTACACTTGAAAACAAAGGGCTTTTGAAATTTAGGCATAGCAAGTATTGGAGCTTGCATCAAGGCTTATTGTAATTGTTTAAAGGCTAAAGTAGCATCCTTGTTCCACTCAAAAGAGTCCTTTTTCAATAAATTAGTAAGAGGCCAAGAGATCTTACCATAATCTTTGATAAACTTCCGATTATACCTGGATAACCTAAGAAAACCCCTAAGTGCCTTTAGAGAACTAGGGAGAGGCCAAGCTAACACACTTTGAACCATAGATGGATCCATAACTATACCATTAGCAAAAATAATGTGAACCAAATATTCTAAAGAAGTTTTCCTAAAGATACGCTTCATTTTATTGGCTAAAAAATGGTTAGTCATCAATAATTTTGACATAATATGAAGATGATCCAAATGTTCATTCATATCATTACTATGAATGAGGATATCATCAAAGAACATGGGGACAAACTTAAAAAGTCACTGGTGCATTAGTGAGCTCAAAAGGCATTGCCAAAAACTCATAATGACCTTAATGAGTTCTAAAAGCAGTTTTAAGAATATCATCATCATGGACACAAATTTGATGATAGCCAGAACAAAGGTTATTCTTAAAAAACATAGAAGCACTAAACAACTCATCTAAAAGCTCATTAATAATAGGTATTGCATACTTATCTAGTACAGTTGCACTATTTAGGGCACGGTAATCAACACAAAACCGCGACAAGCCATCCTTCTTCACTAGGATGACTGGACTAGAAAATGGACTTACACTTGGTCTAATAATGCTCGCTTTCAACATATCAAAAACCATTTTCTTAATTTTTTCTTTTTGTTCTTGTGCATAACAATATAGTCTTGCATTGATAGCACTAATGCCTTCCTTTAATGGAATCTTATGATTTGTAACATGGTTAGGGGGTAAATCCTTAATTTCGACAAAGATATCAATAAACTCCTTCAACAACCGATGCAATTAGTCATGCTAATCAAACATCGCAACACCAAAATTCCAAGCAATAACCTGCACTAGCAGACTACAATACTCCTACTCCGCCTCTTATTTTAACTTTCGAAAGGCTACTTCAGATTTAGATAAAGAAGGATCACCCCTTAACACATGTTCTTGCTGATCCTAATAAATTTTTAAGCACATTTTACTTTGATCTACTTTAATTTCTCTAAGTGTTTGAAGCTAAGCGACTCTAAGGATCACATCTACGACACCAAGATAAAAAACATAACAATCTACTTCCATTGTAAAAGACCCAACTCATATCTTTAATTTTGGACAAACTTTACTAGAATTTACAACTCATCTATCTCCCAACTTCACAGTAAAAGTCTTAGTTGGATTTGTTTGTAACTTTAGCTGATCTACTACATTTGAGGAAATAAGATTGTGACTAGCAACGTTATCCAGCAAAATAGAAATAAGATGTTCTTCTATCATTCCACAAATTTTGAGTGTTTGTAGACCATTAAAGCCATTGAGGGCTAACAATGATAACTCAGAATCAACCTACAAATTCTCCTGATGCTTTACAACTAGTTGTGGTTTATGTAGCTTAACCTAATGTTCCTCCCTTTGATCATCATCCTCCTCATGAATTAACACTCGTACAGTGTTGTTTGGGCACTTGTGTCCTTATTGAAAGGGTTGCTCACATCGAAAGTACAGGCCTTTGTTCTTTCTATCCAAATATTCCGCATAAGTCATTTGTTTTGGCCCTCGTTGCTACTAAGGTTACCTTACACTACTACCACCAAACGAAGAACTAGGAGATGTAGCAGAACTAGCATCCTTAGAATAGGTCGTCAGGCGCTTTTGAGATGAAAATCTAGCAACTCCCAATGTATTCGCTGGTGGTTTCTAAGTCGAGTTATGATGTGAATTATTTGCAATAGAAGAATATACTGAGATTGTATAGAATATGGAATCATCTAAGTTGTATTCACATTGCTTTCACTAGATAAAAAAAATTCTATATTGAAACTCTTGCTTACTGCTTAACGCAAGTTTAATGGCGTTGGCCAACGATACCAGCTGCAATGTTTGTACCCTTAGCCTAATATCTTCTCTCAAATTGCTTAAGAAATATTCCAACATCTACATTTCCATTATGTCTAGGATATGCGTAGTTAAGGATTCAAAAGAATCAAGGAATGCACCTACTATGGACATTTGCAGAAGTGTGCATATAGTAATAAAGGGATTTCCAACTAATAGACCAATGTAGCGTGTCAAGAATTCTTGTATAAATAATTCCCAATCAAGGTGTAGAACTCTCTTCTTTAACATTTTATGCCGATACACAGTTTTACCTCTTAATCCGAAAGTTGCAACAACAACTTTTCGATCCTCTTAGACAATACGTACCTCAAAGTACTGTTCCATCAATGTTAACCAATGCATAGGATCTTCGCCTTCAAATGTTGGTAGTGTTGCTATCAAAGGTGAATTAAATCAAAATTCATCATCTAAATCAGTTTCAAAGACAACTTTGATAGTCTCTCTCTCTCATTATGGCCCCAATTTAATTCTAAAAGTTTATTCAACATGCTCCTTTAGTTTCTCATTCACTACCTGATTCTTACTTAGGTTTTGCAAAGTTGATTGAATTGATGCCAATGCAGCTTCCATTCCAGAAATCGAAGCTTTCATTAAAGAAACATTTGCGAACGATTTTTTATTAACCATTGCAATTTGATGTTACAATTTATCAATATTATCTTTTAATTCTTCCTTTATCGCATTGAAACCATGCTCTAAATTTGCCAAGATTTTTTTCTAAATTCTCAACCCTAGTCTCCATCCTTGTCATTTTAATCTCGTATGGAATTATAGTTTTCCATAAATGGCACCAATTGATGCAAACTTAAGGTTCCATCAACAGAAATTCAACAATTTACAGATTAGGATAAGGATCATACTTGTAGTGATGAACACAATCTCACAAAGCTGAACACCAATCGGTTCTTTGCAAGTGAACTCCAGCAGATCACAAGAAGAGGAAATCTTCCTTCTGCTCAAGTTCACAACTCTCTCAATTACCCAACTAACTAATTGCCTAACTTCCTCCTACTCCACCTTAGTTTCCTATTTATAACATACAATCTCATACAATTACTATTCTACCCTTCGAACATCACCAAAATGCCACTTCAGCACACTACCTCAAACATGCATACACTACACATTGTTGCAACACACTGACTACCATCGCAACATACACGATACATAACACACACACATACACCTAACATACATACATGACATAGACTACCACACATACTACTACACAGCACATGCATACATACACACTACAACACATAATGCATACACAACACTTGCTCCACTAACACCTCTTATATATATGTGATGTGCCTAAGAGCTCAATTATCATTAAGGCTTACTGTAGGGAGTGAGAAATCAATGGGTCCTTCGAAATATCAAAGAAAATAGAGTGAGTAGGTCGACGAATGGAATATAGTATCTGACATGAAGCTATTAAGAGGATATGACCTATCAACAAATACGATACGACTTGACACTTCACTTGATATGATACACAAGTTAATGTCAAGGTCTACCCACCACTAATCTTAAGTTACTCAGTAAGATTAGATAAGAGTGCATGAAAATGGACTTAGAGAGGATGGTCTCATAAGAACAAGTATATTTAATGTTTCTGTTTAGTATCATCTATAAGCATGCATGAAAAAAGATTCCTAATATATACAAAAAAGGGTAAATAGGACAAATGACAAAAAGAGAAAAATAATAGTGTCAGATAAGATGGATAGGTAGCAGTACAACGTTAGCTTCATACAAAAGATTCTATAAGTACAACAGTTGAGTGGAATCAAGATATAGTGGTATTAGGGATGGCCGAGACGAGAAAGGGATGCAGTAAGAAGTGGTAAGAGGCTATGCCTTATTAGTCGGTAGGAAACTCTTGGCAAACAAAGGTTTGATCATTTAGCACAGAGCCCTCGGCCAGAGAATAGTCGACATTGGCATAAGAGAGAGAATAACCATCTGGAGCTTTTAGGGAATTCAGCCACCTTCATTTTGTGTACAGTTTCTCGTCATTAGCAGGTTAACAAGAGATAATTCTTTGGTTGAGGGATTGGAGGCCTCTGAGGCGTATGTGAGTAAGTAGGCTAGAGGTCAGTAACCCATCAATATGTAACAACGTTTTATAGGGTTTAGGAGTTGTATCAATTAGCATCTGGTTCCATGAAGATATAATCGGCTAACATTGCAAAACTGTCCTCATCCTTAAGGTAAATCCAAATTGTGCCTCTATCCATCATGGATATAACGATTGGGTTGTTTGCATCTTAAATTTTAGTTATGAGTTCATCTTAAGCATAATTCTCGCATAACTAAAAGCTTCCTTAGGTGAAAAAAGCAAATATGGGATATCTAAAATCGAATAATAAGAAACAAATCAAAGGTAATGATACCAAGTTGTGTAACAAGGAATGCATCTATGCGTTTCCTATCCAATCATAGACGAAAGTCAAACCAATGGCAAAGGAATGGAAAGCTCATATCCATGTTTTTATCCTATGAGTTTCAAAAGTTTGGTTAAATGCCCATTCTAAACCCCTAAGGCCAGTATACAACCTCACAAACCAAAGTTAAGGTTATTCTTCTGGTTCTTAGTAGCCCAGCTTAGATCATGTGAAACTGAACAAGTAATTTTCAGTTCATTGTCCAGAAACTTCTCTGGTAGTTGGGACCCTTTTCAACATCAATTCGAGTATCTAAGAATATGTTTGCATCGTACATCTATTTTAAGTCTCTCTCAGTTATCAAAGATTTGACATTTTAAAAAAGAATAAGCTTCACAATGTACTCTTCATGTAGGAAATTACCACACAGAGAAAATACCAATATAACAGTGAACTATAGACTTGCTCTGTTCTTCTAGATGAAAATAAAGTATAACAAAAAATAGACCAATAGGAACTATTGCAACACAACTCTTAGTCACAACCTCAATCTCTGATACCAAGATTATATGATGTGCTTAGGAGCTCAGTTATCACTATGGCTTACCATAGGAATTGACAAACTAATGGGTCTTTTAAAATATCGAAGAAAATAGAGTGGGTAGGTCGATGAACAGAATATAGTAACCAACATGAATCTACTCGAAAGATATGACCCACCAATAAATATAGCACGACTTGACACTTCACTTGATATGACACATAAGTTAATGTTAAGGTCTACCTACCACTAATCTTAAGTTACTCGGCAAGATTACAAAAGAGTGCATGAGAATGGGCTTAGAGAAGATGGTCTCACAAGAACAAGTATATTCAATGTCTCTGTTTAGTATCATCTACGGCTGCAAAGACAAAGGGATTATTTATAGTAAGTCCTTAGGGTAACATTACAAATAAATAAGGAAAAATTACCAAGAAGTATGCATGAAAAGAGATTCCTAATACATACGAAAAATGGTAAATAAGACAAATGACAAAAAGAGAAAAATAGTATAGTATCAAATGAGATTGATAAGTGGCAGTGCAACATTAGCTCTGTACAAGGATTCTCTAGGTACAATACCCAAGTGGAATCAAGATGTAGTGGTATCAGGGATGGTTGAGACGAGAAAAGGATGCAGTAACAATCGGTAGGAGGTCAGGAGAGAAGTACTCGGCTAGTAGGAGGCTATGTCCCATTATTCGGCAAGAAACTCTCCATAAAAGAAGGTCCGATCATTCAGCACAGAGCCATCGGCTAAAGAATAGTTAGCATCAGCACAAGAGAGAGAACAGAGTAGAGTATAATCATCTAGAGCTTTCAGGGAATTCAACTACCCTCTTTTTGTGTACAGTTTCTCATCATGGGCAGATTGAAGAGAGAGAATTCTTTGGATAAGGGACTAGAGGCCTCTGAAGCATATACAGGTAAGTGGGTCAGAGGTCAGTAACCCATCAACTCGTCGGAGTTGTTGAAGATTTTCTCTCAAATCATGATCTTTGTCGGTATCTGGCATATAGGGAGTTAGGTCGGTGATGTTGAATATGGTAGACAAGTCGTACCTCTCTGGCAGCTCAACCTTATAGGCATTGTCATTAATACACTTAAGAATCTTATAAGGTCTATTTGCTTGGGGAGATAGTTTATTCGTCCTTCTGCTAAGGAAGTGTTCTTTGCTAAGATGGACCCAAACAAGGTCTCCTGGGGTATAAATGACTCGTCTCCTTTCTAAGATTCTCTACTCCTTTTGTCGGGCCATAGTCTTAGCCAGTTGTTTGGTAACCCTCTAATGTAACTTCTGGAATTCCTCGACTTGCTGTAGGATGGGTTGGCTTTCCTCTTGTATGGTCGAGCTAATAATTAAATCCAAGGGTATGTTTGGGTTGAGTCCATAAATGACCTCAAAATAGTGATTTTCCTATTGAGCTATAAGCTGAGCAGTTGTAAGTGAACTTAATGATAGGTAGGCATAAATCTTAGTCATGTAAATTCTTCCCAACAGCTGCTTGCAGTAGGTTATCAACCATCATGTTCACAACTTCAATTTTGCCGTTTATCTGGGGGTAGTAAGAAGTACTGAACATGAGCTTAGTACCGAGCTTCTTCTACAAGGTCTTCTAGAAGAAACTTGTGAACTTGGACTCATGGTGTGATATAACACTTCTTAGCACTTCATGTAATTGCACAATTTCCTGTAGAAAGAGGCTAGCAACAAATAAAGCATCATTAGTTTTGTGGTAGGGAATAAAGTGGGGCATTTTACTGAACCGATTGGCCAAAACCATGATCAAGTCATGTCTTCTTAACATTCGAGGAAGGTCGAGCATGAAATCCATGCTTAGGTCGGTCCATGGGCACTTAGGTATAAGCAAGGGTATGTACTCTCTATAAGATTCTCTTTTTCCTTTCACATGTTTATAAACCTCGCATCTCTCAAGAATTTGGCGTACGTCCTTCATTATCCCAGGCTAATAGAAATATTCTTTTGATATCTTAATCGTCCTCTTCTCCCTAATATGGTCGGTCAAGCCCTCAGCATGAGCTTCTAGGACAAGTAATTATCTTATCAAACCATTCGACATACAAACCTGCTTACCCTTCATGAGGAACCCTTGATTCAAGTAGAACCCATCTACAGCTCTTCTAACATTGCACTTGGCCACTAAGGGCCCAAAATGCAGATTATGCTCATACTGATAAGATAAAGTGCTAAATCCAAGTACCTTGGCTTGCAATGTTGTAACGAGGGTATAACATCAAGAAAGAGTGTCTGCCATAATGTTTGTTCTCCCCTTCTTATACCGGATGATGTAGCAGAAAGACTTCAAGCATTCAACCCATTTGGCATGACGCCGAGAAAGTTTATGCTACCCACAGAGATGCTTGGGAGACTTATGATCTGACTAGATGATGAATTCTCTCGGCAATAAATAATGTTGCTAGTTTTGTAGCATTTGGATAAGGGTGTAAAACTCCTTGTTGTATGCTAAGTAATTTAAGGCAGCTCCTTGGAGTTTCTCACTAAAATAAGCAATTGGTCGGCACTCCTGCATAAGGATAACGTCAATGTTGACTCCAGATGCGTCATACTCTACCTCAAAATCTTTCTTAAAATCTGGTAGGGCGAGCACTAGAGCATATGTCAATTTAGACTTCACATCTTCAAAACTCTTTTGAGCTCTCTCTAACCACCTAAACTCAGTGTTCTTCTGGTTAAGTCAGTTAAAGGTACAGTCATGGAACTGAAGTTCCAAATGAATCTTTGATAGAATGAAGCTAAACCATGGAAACTCCTAACTTTAGCAACATTAGTTGGTGTAGGTTACTCAAGAATAGCTCTGACTTTCTCATTATCAACTCAAACTCCTTTCCCTTAAACAACATATTCGAGGAATAAACCTCGCTTTAATAATACGCATTTCTTCAGGTTGCCGAATAATCTCTCGTCATAGAGGATGTCAAATATTGATCTTAAATGCTTAATGTAGGTGATGAGGTCAGTACTGTAGACTAGATTATCATCAAAATAAACCACAACACAATTGTCAATCAATGCTCTTACTATATGATTCATGAGCCGCATAAAAGTACTTGGTGTATTAGTTAGACCAAACGGCATCACCATCCACTCGAACAGACCATCCCTTGTCTTGAAGACCATATTCCATTCATCTCTAAGTCTCATTCGTATTTGGTGGTATCTACTCTTCAAGTCCATCTTCGAGAAGATACAGGTACCATGCAGCTCATCGAGCACATCATCTAACCATAGAATCGAATATCAGTACTTCATAGTAATTTTGTTGATGGCGCAGTTATCAATACACAATCTCCACAACCCATCTTTCTTTAGTTCTAGTACAATAGTTATAGCACATGGGCTTATGCTCTCTCAAACGTATCCACGGTCCACCAACTCATCCACTTATTTCTTTAACTCAACTACATGCTCGGGATTAAGCCCATAAGTAGGTTGGTTCGGTAGGGTAGCTCTAAGCTGGAGGTCAATGCAATGCTTAATGCCTCTTAAGGGAGGTAAACCTTTCAGCATCTCAATAGGGCATAAGTTGGCATACTCTTGTAGTAGCTGTTACACATTGGTGGCTAAACTCTCGGCTTTTCTCAACTATAAGAGTTTCCTTACTAAAAGGAGCACACACTCCTTAGCCTCGACTTCACAAGTGAATTGAGCTTGGGAAATCACTAAAGACTTCTGCTACAGCGATCTGACAACCTTCTCTTGTGCCTCTTGCACTTTCCTAAGACATATAGGGATCAGTATAACCTTCTTCCTGTCCTTTTGAAACATGTAGGTATTCATATACCCATCATGTAATACCTTCAAGTCAAACAACTAGGGACGGCCAAGTAAGATATGCGAAGTGCATATGGATAGGATGTCACATAAAACCTCATCCTTGTACCTATAGCCAATAGCAACCAATACTCTAATCGGCTCGACAACTAGCAAACCTCCCTCCTCGTTGAGCCAGTGAATCTTATACGACTTGGGGCCCAGAAGGGTTAGTAACTTCATAGCCTTCACTACTCCCTACGCTATAACATTGGTATAGCTTCTTTCATCAATGATCAAGGCGCATAGTTTGCCATTCACTTTGCAATTCGTGTAGAAGAGATTCTCCCTTTATGCATTCTCGTTGGCTATAAAAGTGTTGAGAGATCGATGCATAACAAAACAGTTTTCGACTTCTACTTCAAGAGGTGTAAGGGCATCGAAGTTTTCTTAAAACTCCTTTAACATTGGGCCAACTACAACCTCTTCCTCTTCTTCACTAACACTCTCTACTTCGAATTGAGGCTTGTCTCCCTTGATCGTCATGATACGTCGATTTGGACATTGACTAGCCATGTGTCCATAGCTAAGACATTTAAAGCATTTGATCTCTTTAGTCTTACTTCCAAAGCTCTAACCTTAGTATCTTCGAACTTTAAGTTCCTTGGCCTTACCCTTACCTCGGCGTTACCCTTACCTTGGCTTTCTTTTAGTCGGCTTGGCACTTGTCCTCGACGATCCACCTCAAAACTGTTCGATGCACGGCTAACCTGATCTGCTCGGTATGCTACTTCGACTCAGCAATCCTAGTCGGCTAGGCTGGCTCTGTCTCTGCCTCTCAACCTTCTGTGCAACTCGGATGGTCTCATCTAAACTTCCCAGTCTTTGTAATTCCATAATATGACTAATCTTAGTTCTTAATCTAGAAATGAACCTTGCTATGGTTCATGCCGCAGGTTCATCAACATCACATTGGATCATGAGTAACTGAAACTCCCGGATATAGTTGTCCACCAACCTGTTACCTTATCTCAAGTCTTGGAGACGTTGAAAAGTGTCTTGTTTATAGTATTCAGGAACGAACCTAATTCTCAAAACTCTTTTCATCTCATTATATGTTCAAACTTTGTGTCGGGCTCTCAGGTGAACATTTTGCAGTTTTTTCCACCATATTGTTACATATCAGGAAAATTCCAATATAGCAACTCGAATACGAACAGTATCTTCATAATCATAAAAGTTGAATATCTTTTCGATTATCTCCTCCCAATCCAGGTAGTCATTAGCACTATCAGACTTATTGAAGCTCAGAATCTGTACTTTAAGGTGTTTGGCTCCCTTAGGAGCTCTAAACTCACATTCGTTAATTCCAACATATTGTTCCTCTTCCTCTTCATACTCTTTCACTTCATCTAACTCTAACATCCTTCTTGTGACTCTATTGGCACGATAGGGTCATGCTTGGTTCATTGGAAGGAGATCTGGTGCTCGCTATTCATTCATTTGCCTTCTTAGCCTAACCTTCATTTCTCGACCCTGTTCCATGGCAATCCTATCTTGTAGCTCAGTTTCTAAGACTCTTTGCACTGACACAACTAGAATGGCCACAATAGCACGAATTCTTGTATCTGCTCATTATTAGTATGTGATATCTGTGAGGTCATACGGCCGTATCCTTGAGCATCACTCTCAACATCGTTAATTTCTCTACATTCTCAAAAAGAATAAGCTTCAGAACACAGTCTTCATGCAAGAAATTACCACATAAAGAAAACACCAATCTAATAGTGAACTATGGACTTGTTCTGTTCTTCTAAATGAACATAGGGTATAACAAATAACAAACCAGTAGGAACTATTGCAATATAGCTCTCGGTTACAACCTCAATCTTTGATACTAAGATTATATTATGTGCTTAGGAGTTCAGTTATCACTAGGGCTTATTGTGAGAAGTGAGAAACCAATGTGTTCTTTGAAATATCGAATAAAATAGAGTGAATAGGTCGAGAAATGGAATATAGTAGTGGATGTGAAGTTGTTCGGAAGATATGACCTACTAATGAATATAGTACGACTTGACACTTCACTTAATATAACATATAAATTAATATCAAGGTCCATCCACCACTAATCTCGAGTTACTTAGCAATATTAGATAAGAGTATATGAAAATGGACTTGGAGAGGATAGTCTCACAAGAACAAATATATTCAATGTCTCTACTTAATATCATTGTGGTTATAAAGATAAAGAGACTATTTATAGTAAATCCTTAGGATAACATTACAAATAAGGAAAAATTACCAAAAAGCATGCATGAAAAGAGATTCCTAATATATACAAAAAAGGGTAAATAAAACAAATGGTAAAAAAAAGAAAAATAATACAGTGTCAGATGAGATGAATAGGTGGTAGCATAACATTGGCTTTGTATAATAGATTCTCTAGGTACAACAGTCGAGTAGAATCAAGATGTAGCGGTATCAAGGATGGCCGAGATGAGAAAGGGATGCAATAAGAATTAGTAGGAAGCTGGGAGAGAAGTACTCAACTAGTAGGAGGCTATGTCTTATTACTTGGCAAGAAGCTCTCAGCAAATGAAAGTCTGATCATTTGGCACAAAGCCCTCGATCAGAGAATAGTCGACATCGATACAAGAGAGATAACAGAGCATAGTATAAACATCTAGAGCTTTTAAGGAATTTAACCACCTTCTTTCTGTGTACAGTTTTTCGTTATCGGCAAGTTAACAAAAGATAATTCTTTGGGTGAGAGATTGGAGATCTTTAAGGCATGCGCGAGTAAGTGGGCCAGAGATCGATAACCCATCAATACGTAACAAAGGTTTATAGGGTTTAGGAGTTGTATCAATTGGCATCTAGTTCCATGAAGATATAATCAGTTAACATTGCAAAACCGTCCTCATCCTCAAGGTAAATTCAAATTATGCTTCCATCTAACATAAATATAACGATTGGGTTGTTTGCATCTCTAATTTTAGTTATGAGTTCATCTTAAGCATAACTCTTGCATAACCAAAAGCTTCCTTAGGTGAAAAAAAGCAAATATGGGATATCCAAAATCGAATAATAAGAAACAAACCAAAGGTGATGATACCAAGTTGTGTAATAAGGAATGCATCTATGCGTTTCCTATCCAATCATAGATGAAAGTCAAACCAATGGCAAAGGAATGAAAAGCTCATATCCATGTTTTTATCCTGTGAGTTTCAAAAGTTTGGTTAAATGCCCATTCTAAACCCCTTAGGCCAGTATATAACCTCACAAACCAAAGCTAAGGTTATTCTTCTGGTTCTTAGTAGCCCAGCTTAAATCATGTGAAACTGAACAGGTAATTTTCAGTTCATTGTCCAGAAACTTCTCTGGTGGTTGGCACCCATTCCAACATCAATTCGGGTCTCTAAGAATCTGTTTGCATCCCGCATATGTTTTAAGTTTCCTTCAGCTATCAAAAATTTGACTCAAAACATTCTACATTCCAGTTACCCACTCATAATTCCTAAATCACCTATAACTATTAAATCCTGCAATAAAATACAGACAATACCAAGTTTGGCCAAACCAATGGCTCCAATAAAAACTACCACAAGATATAAGTAAATGAAATATGAAGTAGAACTCTTTGCTCTTCACCTATCTTTATGATATCAGAAATCATAGCATAAGTGCGATATCATTGTCACGTTCAGAATTATTAGTTCCCCTAAAGATTTTGACAAAAGTAAAGACTAAATAAACACATTGTATTTTACACACTACAAGAAAGTTGAAAAGTAGGGAATATTATTACAGTGGTGAAACATCAAACTAATCACCCAAAATTTGGAAATTTTATCACTTACATTCCCTGAAGGCAAAATTGATCTAAGTCAACCTATTGCATTTATATGTTACACCAATTTATCACAACTCGACCCTTGTCCACAACCAAAGTGACAAATTGTAGGGAAAAAAATAAAAACACTGAGGAATCAAGGTAAAAATTGTTATACTAACACAAAAGCTGACTTGGCGCGGCACTAACACATAGCAGGGATCTTAGTTAACATGTTAGAAAGTTTTGGGATCATTGTAGTCTTAGCATTTTCCAGACTGCAACTAACGCATACTTGTTTCACCAAAAACGTTCTCTCAGGATGTTGTCATTTAATTTTTGTAATTATCAAAATTATGATAATAGTCTTAACAGGTGGTTTTTTCATGGCCCAACATGGTGTTTACTGGTCACTTGTCGCAATAAATGGTGGCAAAAGGTGGTCACAGCAGCCTGCCATGACTAATGGCAATTGACAGCCACTGAAAATATCAATGGAAAACGAGATAGTGATTTCCTCTATTAAGAATGGAAATCATTTACCAATTTTATATTGACATTTTCCCGTGATGCACTAACCAACACCGCCAGTCATCCCCCCCTACGTTCGAGTAGAATAGCCACAGCCAGTGCTGGCCCCTTGTCATAAGAGCCACTAGTTACCACAGCATATCATGTAGAAACTTTTGACATTAGTAAAAATTGTTTCTAACAAATATTAGAATGAATACGGAAAAACTTTCGCGGAACCAGCACATCGTACGACTTCTCCAGCAATTAGATCCACTATCAACAGTTAATCTCTAAGCTCTCACATTCAATTTCATTTCTCTCTCTCTCTGTGTCTTAAATAGCAATCAAAACGATCACTCATCAAGCAAACTTTAGATCATCCTTTTACCCTAGTCAACTCTTCAAACACACGCAGAGGCAATCTATGAATTAAAAACTACATCATCATCATCACATACCCTCCAATTCATCAGCGATCGCAGCAACGCACGCATTGAGCTTCTTCAAAGCTTCATCTCCATTCAGTTCCGTACTCCGGAAGCTGACGTCATGATCAGAAGCGACACCGATGCGATCAAGTCCAGAGCGCTTTACATACTCCGGAATAGTAAAACAAAACAAGCAATCACTCGCTTAGGTGTTTCCGAGCTCGATCACCTGAAAAAAGTTCGATTACGCATTTCACGAATAACAAGTACAGTAGAAGCGTAAAGTAATTTCTTTTAGCCTTTCAGCGAGTATCAGAAACGACTTTAATGGTAGTGTAGAAGTAAACGGGGGACCTGAGCTCCGGTGAGTGTATAGGACTGTTAAACCTAAGTTCAACGACATTTTCGTATTCTGGGTGAGAGAGATATGGGGGGGGGGGGGGGGTGTGGGGATTGAAATTTTACAGGATTTTTCTAACCTAACCTTAATCCATAACACTGATTAAAATAATTTGTTAATAAATTACTATAGATTATTCAGAAGTTTTTTTTTTTCTTCGTTTCTTATTTAATTAATTATTCATAAAAGATATAATATATTATCTAAATAATAAGTTAGTCTATTAAAATAAAATGAATGGTATATAGTAGATTTTACTAAATTAATAATTTAAATTAACTAATATTACAATAACATACTTTTATTAACATTATCGACTTTTTAGTCCCATTTAATTTTCATAAGATTTCTGTTTGAATACTTTTGTTTAGAATAGGACCTTGTATTCGAGTTAACTAAAAAATGCCATTATATTATTGACATTTGCAACTTATATGGGATGGGAAAGAATTAGGAACGAAGAAATTCGAGAGAAAAGATTATTGTCATAATAAATAGATCTTATCTTTCGACTTCATTTATATTATTGTCCATATTATACATACATATATATATATATGTACAAACATATATATTTATTGAAATCACGTCATTATCTATGGCCATTTCCCATGCACTGCATGAAAGTGAGAAGTATGATTATTTTTTAAAGGTCTAACTAATTGAAAAAAGTTTATTCACATTCTAAAAGCTTTATTAATGGTGGCCATATAGCAAGTCCAAAAGGTTCTTATATTTTCCCATACGATATTTGGGTAAAGTATAGAAAAATTTAGATTCCATGCTTAAGGAAAAATAAATGCATCAAACAAAATCTATCATGGAGAGTAACAAAATCAATTATGAAGATGAAAGAAATAAAATAGAACAAAACACCGAGATCTTCTTACCTGGTTTTTCCTTTCGATGAGTTGAAAAATAAAGTAAATGCTCTGAACAACATAAAAGAAGCATGGAAACAAGGGCAAATGGGTCTTTTTAAAACAATTTCCCTCCTTTCGTTCCTGTTTCTCTCCGGTTTCGAGGAAATGTATCACTATGGCTTTTGATTTTCCATTCCCTCCCCCCTTTTCTTTGTGTGGCAAATAGTGGAAACTCAAAATTTCTCCCCACATTTCCTTCCCTCTCATTCCTTCCTCTACTTTCTTTCTTCCCAAACATAGTGGTGAGGAAGGGAAGCCCTTTCTGTTGAAAACAAGTGCAAATTACAAATTCAACCCTGAAATATGAGATATGTATGGATGCACAATTGTAGTAGAGCCATCTTACCTTATACTTAATCTTTGGTACAACGTATATTACAAAGTGTCAAGGTAATTTTTTAGTTGTAAGGATACATTTTACCAAATATTCTCTTAAAATCTTAAAAATTCTCTTTAAAAAAAATTGCAACATACCCTAAATGGGAGAATGTAGTTCCACTAACTCTCCAAGATTCTCTTTTCCATCTATCTATAAGATCTCTTAGAAAAATCAATTAAATCAAATATTCCTAGTACATATAAAAAGTCTTTTTAGTGAAAGTAGTAGGTTTAAGAATATGGAGCTTGAACATAAGCTAGATAAGAATGATGATCCCTAGAATTATTTGCTAGCCAATAAGGTCAAAATTATCATTTTTTTTTTCTAAGATTGAGAAATATGTTATTAGAGCTCAATGAAGAAATACCTTCATTCTAAAGATCATGGAAACACATTTGGGCTTTGAAATAATGGAGTTATGACTATTGAAATTATGGAAAGGTCTAAGTACTTTCAACATGGTCCATGCAAGCTTTGGTTTCTATATGGTACATTTTAGGAATGGAGATGACCTTTTATAAGTGATTCACAATGGTCCATGGTTTGCAAATGCTCTACATTTAACAAAAATTGAAAGAAAGGTAAATCCCTAACTTTGAACGTTAATGACGTACCTTGATTCGGTGGCTATTTGGGCTTGTATTTGAAGCGTTGCTTATAAGAGTACTATTCTTAGATGGCTATCCATAAGATTGGCAAAGCAATTAGTTATGTTCTTCATTTTGATACATATACAATTGGTTTTGTTCTGGTGGCTTTAGTATTTAACTACCATAGATGGAAAACCTATTCTAAGATTATCAACTCCTATATTGGCTTACTATACATAAGCAGCATACTTTAATTACTATTATATGAGTTTACATATTAATTAGGTTTAACCTATATTCTAGCATGCAATATACAATGCTTTTCGTACTTGAAAACCCAAACCAAAAAACCAAAAATGATAAGCCAATGTCAAACATCAAGTATGATATATGCATGAGTAAACCAAAAGTCATTTTCTTGTTTTTATAAGCTTAGAAGATCAATTATAACTATGGAATTATTAGCTTAAGATTTAGTCCAACAAGTATGCCACTTGACTTTATAATTAAATCAATTAGCCCAATCATTATTGTTATATATTATTTACTAGCTCAAAGATAGTAAGCTAGTTAGGAAAAGATCGAAGTAGTTTAGGGTTAAATCAGTCCAGTTCAATTTTAGGGGTTTTGATGCTAAAAGTATCCAATTAATCAAGTATTCCAATCAAGGTTGAATTGATTTAGTTAAACTAATTAGAGCTCAGACTGATTTGATTCAATTGCACCATGTTTGGATCGGTTTAGCTCAAAAGGGGAGCGCCAGCCGCTTATTTTGTTATTTATTATTTTATTAGTCAATTGTCTCATATTATTCATATCATTACATATACTATGTTTATCTAATTATAGGTTACCATAGTTACTAAGAATGATCACTTCTAAAAAATAACTACCATAATGCAATTATACATAAGATTAAACCATTTACAATGTCATCTAACATCTCTATAACATCAAAACAGCAATATTCATAAGATTAAACCTATAAAACCTAAGAGACTCCACTACATGCATAACATGATCCATAAACCAAAATTCAAACACCAAATCTTCAATTAAACATCAATCACCAACATCAAACGATGCAATTACACTATTAATATACTTGTAACAAAAATTAAAGGATCAATATCATAATTTACACCTCAACTTTGCCACTTTTTACAATTATAAACCTAAAGTTTTGATTTGTTTAATTATACACTTAATTAAAGATTTTTAATTGTCATCTTCTACGCCTTAGTAAGCTCTAGTTTACATCATTAGTCCAATTAACAGTTAACACAATTAGCCAATGGGGTGATCGCGTACAACCTTAAAGAGGTCGTGTAACCCTCTATAAGTGGTTATTGGCTGTCCCCTATAAAAGAGTAAATTATGACTCACTTTAAAAATGTAGTTCACGAAACCTACTGGTTGGTATCCCATTAGCTAATTGTGTTGGTTGGACTAACTATATGAATTTGGACTTAACTGAGGTGTAAACAGTGACAAGTAAATCTTCAATTAGATATATAATTAAACAAATTGAAATTTCAAATATATAATTACAAAAAGTAGCAAAGTTGAGGTGTAAACTATGATATTGTTTCAAATTAAACCATCAAACACTCATGAATCATCATTACTCCATCACCATGCTACTAAATAACCACTTTATCATCTTATCTTCAATCTAATATCAATCTCCACCAAAACTTATAAAATTAAAGCTTATAACATCAAATTAACCCACTTTATTTAATATAGAACTCCCAATAACACTTGATTTGATCTTGAAACTTCTAAATTCCATAACACCCCTTAGAAGTAAATTCATAGCATAAATTACCTTTGGAAACTACAAAATCAGTACTTAGTGTCTATACTTATCTTCTTGATTGGAAAAATCTACACAACATATATGAAGATTTCTTCAATTGAAATTCATCTTACCTTTGAACCTTATGTATGGCATAACCTTAAGCTCCCGTTCAATCATATTCATCATTTAAAACATCTAATAGTAATTTCTCATTTGCAACATAAAATTAAACGAGATATCTCAAAATAACATTTGATCTTGCCAAATGGAGCTTGGTTTCTTAGCTTGATTCCACTTAATTACTTGAAATCTCGTTTGTTATCTCTAGATTACCTTGCAAAATTAAGAAAACCCGCTTAGCTCCTTAGGATATGTTTTACACTTTAAGAGAGAGGGGGTATTGATGTTGCCTTTCCTCCAAATGCCTACTCTATCATTCTACCATTAGTCCTCTTATATACTCTCTCAATCTACCTTGGGTTCCTAATTTACCCTTATACCCCTCCTAGATTAGTCCTAAGCATGTGTCAAGAACAGCATTATGCTAGCTTAAATATCAAATGTTAATAAAACAATTTAAAATCATTTATAACTTGTCATGGCTTTGTGTTTTTGAGCTACTTATGTTTAAGTAAGTTCCTTGGTATGTACAATCTCCTAAATGGCTAGGTAGGAGATGAACAAATCCCATATTTATTTATCACTGCCATTCATAATCATTTCAAGTTTTACTTAATAACTAGATTGATAATGATTCATGAAGAAATTGTGCTTTATGATACCAAAGTAGCATAATTCACGCATTGAACACACAAAAGTCAAATATCTTAAGCCTAAAGAGTTAACATGTTCGTTCATAAGGGAAGGAACCAATGACGATGAATTATAATGTTTCCATTAGTTCGGTTCATAACCATGGACCCACTTACTTAGGCTTCATCATATGTGTCCTCTTAAAACTTAATTGCTCTATTAGTAAGTTTGACTTGGGATCAGTATATGCAATAATCTTGTGCCCATGTCCCCTTTAGATATCCATCGACTATGGATATTTCTATGGTTAATGTGAAATTAGTGTACCATTACAAATGATCTACTACACTTAATCACCAATGTCATAAGTTTGTCTCATTAACCTTATTAGATGTAATTTGCTAACAAAAATGCAATAAATAAACAACAAATATTTGTTTCTATTATACCTAAAAGCAAGAATTGAATTGATTAATCTTAGCTCTAGACCTTTAGAAGCAGAAACTAGATTTCATTTCAAAATCAATTGATCTTGGAGTCAAGCTGATTCATCTAAATGAACTATTTCTATACATCTCTTTATACCAAGATTCGTAAAGAAACTTAATAGTCTCTAGGTTTAACTTAAGTAGGACATAAGAACTCAAAGTTTGAGCTCAATCATGTATGTTTTTAAATATTAAGCTAAGCTCGATTAAGTTGTATATATTTGCATATCTAAAAAGAAGTCATACTTTTTTTTTTCAACATTAGATTCTTTTTTGTATTGCATGATTAGAATATTTTCATTCATGTTTTTACCATAACGTTGGTTAATAGCTAATGGTGCTAGTTTATTCTTATTGAGATTCATGATGAAGGCATGAAAATGTTTTGTATTTCTTGAGAAGTTACTTTTCCTCACAATATCATATTTTTGAAGTGATAAAAGAAAAATATTTTCCATTGATCATTTTTTCCCTCCAACCCATTAACCAGTTAAATTTAAGAACATACTAGCGTAAAAAAAACATTAAACTAATATTGAATCTAATCTTATCTTTCATAGGAAGATATAGACATTTAAACATATTATAGCATATAACTCTCACCCACCGACTTTGACACCATGGAAGGTAACTCATCCATGTTACAAACCAAATCTGCTTAGTCTTCTCAAATCTATCTTCGTCACCCCAAAATGCAAATGCTTGTTCTCTATGAACTGCATCATCTCTTATTTCTAATTCATCTTTGTTTACCTAAGTGGCACCAATAGCTTAATAAAAATACATATTAAGCTTGTTGTAATAATATTAAGCAAAATTACAAACATAATGCCAGTAAGTTGTATTCCTAATTGTTTAAATCCTGTAAAAGTTTTTCTACCTTATAAACCATAAAAAAGTGCAATGTTCTTTTCTCAATCATCCACCATGTAGAAGTGGTGGTAATATGAATGGTGGTAATATGAATCATCAGGAATGCAACACAAGGCTACTGATATCACACAAACTAAGGGTGGGTTCGAATCTCAAGACAGTCCAAAAACTAAATGGAAATCAAAGGTTGAGAAGGGGCCTTGTGCACTGACCCAAGATATTATGCACCAACATCTCATTCAAACTTAAGTCGCACTTGATATGATGCATAAGTATGGTCGAAGGTCTCTTGTCACTAATCCATACTCACAATGGATTAGATAAGAGTAAATGAGAGTAAGTAAGAAATATTTAACTCACAAAGGAAAATGCCTGAAATTCAATGTTACTAATTGTGCAACTATTCCATATTACAAGTATTTATATAGCCCAATTATAACAAGTCTTAGGTTAAAGTAAATAAAAAGGGATTTCTACTAGAAAATGAAAGATATATAGTTTATAGGGGTAAATTTGTAAAGCAAACAAGAGAATATTCAGATATAGAAAGGATAATATAGATAGAAAAAAAAAGGGACACATGTCAACTGCTCTTCCTATGGTCCCAAATGGTATGGATTGCCAAATAGAGCAGGATTGGCTAGATCAACTTTAGATCGGCAAGTTGACAACTTTAAGACCTCAACTTAACAAAAGGGGACATCTGATTGCTAATGCTCGGAAGGAGGTAAGTCGACATCGGCATCAGTAAGTCGGCTCGGTGACTAGGTAGCTTGACCTCTGGTATCTTTCAACTCGATAGTGTTAAGGTCTTCTTCTCCCTTCAACTGTAAGAGGATGAAGTTAGGGGAGCCAGCAGACATGTTAGGTCAGCTTGGATGAACAACTCCTCCTCCAAAGTTAGATTCTTATCAACTATTCGGTGAACCAAGGAGGCTAAGCCACATGTTTGGGATCAAGTGATTGGTCCTTGATCCATATTAGGAGGTAGAGCTTTGGCATGACAAAAAAGCCGGTGAGGATGCCACCTAGGGTTCAGTTATAGCATGTGTGTAAAACACTATTATAAGGTTGTTAACGTACTTCAAGAGCTTTACTTTTGAGTGTAGAACCATCATGGTGTACCATGGAACACTTCCTAAGATTGTTCCTATAAGAATAGTTGCCCATCCTTAAACTACTCCTAATAATTATCACAATCTTAATGTGTAATTTAAGATTTTGAAATAATTTTAACCTTGAGTCACTCGATTAGTTCAATTTGTTTTGGAAAGAAAAATAAAAAATTAATTACACATAGTCCAATTAATTGTCCCATATATTTATAATTTTCAGAAGATATAAGGAGCAAAATTCATTTACCAATTAAATATATAATATGCTCAATAACTATAGAAAGCGGATTGTTATAAGTGGGATCATAACTTCCTTCTTGTATTCATCAAACAAAATACTATTATATTGAAAAAAAATAATATTTCGCAAATTTTGACAATTACTTTAATTTTTTCTCTATAGTTAGTTGAAAAAGATTTGTCAGACTTTTAATCACACAATATCAATCATTTTGATAATAATTTAATTCATTCAAACAATATGTGTTAAAGTTATTATAACTTAATGGCATGAATATTGGTTCTCAAGTTATAATATAGTTGTATGCAAAAAATAATGACCATATTTTTTATATATTACCCTATGATAGAAAATCAAACAAGGATAATTCAAAAACCATCATTATTTCACATAGAGTCGACGAACACGGCTTTTGGTCCTTATGTCCCCAAAGCTCGAAACTATTCATAGATTAATTTTACATCTCTTTGCAATGATTTTATCTTTGTGTTTTTTGAGTTTAAAAAAAAAAAAAAAAGCTAAGAAGAATAAAAATCAAAGAATTTTTTGTAAAGTCACAATTTTTCCTACGAAAGTTTTGTTTTGTTTTTTTTTTCCTAGGATTAGGAAGAGATATCATGACACGAGTAGAAACCTGTATCTTTTATTTTGGCATTAGGTTTTTTTTTTCATGAAAACAAATAAAAATAAATATTTATAGGTTTTTGGATATTTGGTTTTTTTGGGTTTTTGTGTTAAGGGGTTTTGCAACTAAAGAAGAAAAGGATATGGATAATTCAATCTTAGATATTACACATTAAGATTAGATTGAACTAGAAACTTTAGAGATTATTTCACATGAAACACAAATAATACATAAAGGTTTTTTAATCCCTAATTGATATTATGCATAATCAAGAATTAAAAGAAAGGGAGTTTGTATTTATTTAATTGATATGACTCACAATTGAATAAAATAACAAGTTTGTCAAACAATTGCAAGATTAGAGATAAAAGAAGAGAACAACAATGCTTTAGGGTTTCTAAAATAATTGGCTAAACTAACTAAGAGTCTCATGAATAGTATTTATAGAAGTTTCCTAACAATCCTAAGGACAAATAGGTAAAATCAAATAACAATGACGAAGCCCAATAATATTGCTTAATAAAATAAAAACAAATCTCATAAATTAAAATCTCTTAACAATCTAAACAAAATAAAATAACAAATCTTCCATTTCTAAGCCACACCATGACATATATCTTTGAAACAATAATGACATGACATATGATTACCATCATATCGTGATAGTAGGTTATGTTTCACTAAAGATGGCGTTAAATGTTGATTGTAAATTTTTGCTCTATTGTATGATCACATGCGAGAAAAGAAAATGGCTATAGGTTGCACCTATGGCTGCTTTGGTACAGCTACTCTAATGCCTTAATGAGTTAAAGTGATGAGGTCAAAACCTTAATGGAGCAAAATGTGTGAGAGAGAGAGAGAGTCCTTTACTTGAGAGAGAAATATTATGCCCTAAAGTGGTAGAGTTGTAACAATCCTGTCATATAAACTAACCTATAATAGTAACAAACCTTACGGTCATTATTGTAAATATAATTTACATAAGACATCTACGACTCCTCACTTTGAAGTAAACAGTTTATACAAGATTATCGATCAAATTACATACAGAATTATAAAGTTTAAGTCATATTTACATAGAAATATATATACACATATATTGTCTTATGGTTCCAAGAAATATTTATATAACAAAATAGTCTAAAACAGCTAAATAATACATGATCACTCTCTCTCTTTTCTATGAGTCCGTAGCAAAACTCTTAAGACACAGTTGTTCATCTAGTTGATCCTTACTCCCCCAGAGTTCTTCAAAAGAACACTAACCTCTAGATAATTATAATGTGCCATTTAAATTTTCACCTATAAGAAAATCTATAAAAATATGAGTAACCAACAGCTTAGTAAGTCAAAATGAGACATAAGGTTACATAGTAAACACAAATATGGTTTTCAAATAATTAATTAAATACAATGTAATATGTAAGTTTTATAACACAATATGGTCCAATCCGTTGTAAAATTAGAGAAATTCCACCTACTCTAATTTGGGTTGAGGAGTTTCAACGCTTATACAACAACTCACGACCAAACTCAAGTTTGTGCAATAGAGGCATCGCTCCCTCCATGATTATCTTTTGAATCATTGTCTTTATTCTTATCACGACCTCCTCTAATATCACTTAGTTCGACTAAGAATGAAAAATTGACCATTATGCTACAACACTATTGCTTTCAAATGTGTAGGTATTTGGTTAGAGAATCCTATCTATCCTTTAAAGGGTTGTAATGCATGTCTAATTAAGGTATTATGTCAAATATGGTTAACCTTAGTTTAGGATGATCAAACAATTTCATTCCATACAGATCACAGCAATTCACCAAGACAAAGCATCAAAATATAGTCTAATAACCATAGACACACTAGTATGTACGTAAGCATCTACGTACGAGCACAAACTATATAATCTTAAGCCTCCAAGTACTTTAATCTAGTACTTCAAAATATAGCAAGTATTGATCCCAACTTGCTTAAACTCCTTGATTTGATCACTCAACCTTGATGTAGGGTCAACTCGTCGCCATTTACTCCTATGATATAAATATCCTTTTAGTATTTATATCTTTATTATATATGTAAGCTTTTAAATTATAGTTTTTACCCCATTATCCAAGTTATTTATATTACTTATTATCGATTTATTCTAGGCTAATTTTTTAGTGGGTTCCTAAAGTAGCTTCTAATTTAGGTTGTAATTTAGTTTTTGATTACGAGTTTTATATGTAAACATTAGGAACTCCTTCCAAACCAATATGTGAAATTAATCACATTATATTTGAGTATCCTAAATTTCCTATTTAGCTCTTAACCGATATTCTGATTTACATGGTACACTTTATTCTTAATTTAACTACCAAATTTACTCTCGATGTGAGAATAACCTACAATTTCTCATATAAGTACCTAAATATATATTCCATATCAGATTTATTATTATTATTATATCGATTTTGACCTAGTATTTTCTATTCATTTATTTTCCTATATACACAAATTATAGATTATTACATAATTTACACTCATATATCTAACATTTCTAACACTACAAATATTATCTTTCATCACCAAATAATATATAAAGATGTCTAATTATATCCTAAATTAGAATTTATACCTAATTAATCATAAATCACAAAATTAAGTTAAATGTACCCATTTTCCTATTATTCCTTATACATATTTATTACATAATATGCATAAACCATACAACTAATGCCTCAAACTCCACAAATATCATTCTACATCAGCAATTAACATCGTAAGATACCTAATTACATATTAAAAAAAAATCCCAATAAATTAATATTAAATCACCAAATTAAGCTCACAAATTACCTTTATGCATGATTTTAGAATCTAAAAATTAAGTAAAATTTTAGAAAATAAATTATAAAAAAAAAACTCTTCATAGCACTATCATGAATATCCTAAATAGTTTACACAAAAGTTTTGAAGTAAAAACTATATTATTAAGGTTATTTAAATCAAAATTGAAAATTAGCTCGAGTTGAAAGATTTTTTAAGTACTGTATATCCCGGTGACTAATTTTATCAAATTGATATTTTTTCCTAAATCTACATACCTCATAATACCAAATTTCATAATTTTTCATATATATTTAGTATTTTTAATAAATTAAACAAAATTTAAATAAAGATTAGACTCACCTATTCGATCAGCTTCTAGCCATCAGTGGTGGCTCCAAAGGTGTTGACAGCTCCTAGTGGTGGTTTTAGGGTCAACTAGTGGTGGCCTTTTGGTTTCAAATGATTGTTGGTTGTAGGTTCTTCTTATAAGCCATAATTGTATTACAATTTGTTAATTTTTCTTAAAAATATTCTCTCCTCTCTTCTTAGCTTCTCTCTGTTTTTTTTTTAACTCCCAACATACCAAAATGAATTTTAGATGGCCATCTTTTAGTTTATAGTGTTGTTTAGATAAGTTTAGGAATTAATTTTTGTCATTTGTACCTTATCTTTTCCTCTTTTTGCTTTTTAATTATTTTGATTTTATTGGTTAATTTTCTCTCCTTCATTCCCAGCTTGTCACAACCAAGATTTGGACATTTCTTCACTTTTCCATAATTTTCTTTATTTTTTATGAATTTTCCTTAATTATTTATTGTTATTTTAACATATTTTAAGTATTTTAAATAATTTTGGATATTTTTACTTATATGTAAATACATATATGATATAAATAAATACTCCTAAATATTATTTATGTGATTTTATGATTTTTAATGTGTATAAATTTATCTTTATTAATTTGTTAATTATCGGAACTAGTTATATGCATCTAACTTAATATTATAATATTTTATTATTTTATTAATTATCTTTTTATATTCAAACTCATGGGATTACTTTTACATATATTTCTAACTTCATCATAAAATTTAGACTCAATCATCCTAAATTTTACATACCAAACCTTGAACACCTAATTGCAGAGTAAAGATATACAAATGAGTTGAACCGGCCAACTCAGTTGGACCCATTTTGGCCTATGAGTTAAATGGGTTGGGCTTATTTGGTTCACTTTTAACAAGCCAATTAGCAAGTCAAAGGTCTAAATATATTAAATAGGTTAGCTTAGCGAATTAAACGAGCTAAGCTCATTTGGTCCGCTTGCTTTTAAATAGAAAAAAAAAATATTAATTCAAATCCATTTTAAAAATGGATTAAATGAATCAATCCATAACCCAAAACTCACTTACACACCACTATTGCAAGGCTTACAAGAGAGACGAGGCCAAGTTATTTTCAAACGAGGCTATTGTAGCTAAGGCCAATCAACAGACATATTCTCTTTTTTTTTCCTTTACTTACACGATGGGGTTTTTGGTAGATTTTCTTTTTAGAAATGTCATTCTGGAGGGAGTACATTGAAGATTTTGAGAAAATAAGATTTGAGAGAAAGTATTTTGGTTGAGTGTTTAGATGAGACAGAATAATATAGTAACTTTTTTTTTTTTAATCAAAGTTGACTTTTTATGGTCTGCAATATCAATTTGAAAATTGTGTTTTAACTATTAAGGAGTTGCTGGTTTGCATTCTAAAAGTAATTCGTGCCAAACAACATAACGATTCTTTTCATTGAAGCATGTATTTTTAAAATAATGCTTATAAATATATGCCTAAAAAATTATATGCGTATGTGTCAAATAATAATTATACTCCCCTTATGAGGCTACCTAATTTCTATCAGAATAACTTTCTTCTTTTAGTTCATTTCTTTCCCAACCCAGACCATCTTTGGTCCTTTATAGAGTCCAAGGTCATATTTCCTTTTCATTATTCATCGTTCAACATTGAGTTTGTCTTTTTTTTTTTTTTAAAGAACTAAAACCTTTTTTAATATGACCTATTTTATTGCAAAAATAACACAATAGGCTTTTCATACTTATTCCATGCCTATATACATCGTAATTGTATCCTTTTCACTATATTTAAAAAAATGAAGAAATAAATGAGGAATAAAAGTGAGAGGAAAGAAAATGAGAAGGAAAAATAATCTTTTTTCCATTGTTTGAGAGAACAAAAGAAAGTGGAGAAAATGCAAGGAATGAAAAATTCATTTTTAAAAATTTGAAAACCTACTGTTGGCCCCAAAAAAAAAAAAAATCACCAACTATTACTAAACAATCCTTCTTAAATAATTGTTTAATAAAAGTGATAGTATTAACAGTGGGCAATATAATAATTTTAAGAAATTTCTAGTTTCCAATCTCTCTATATTTAGAGAGAACACTTTTTTATGGGGTGCACAGAGTTAAAATCGTCTACATTAGCACGGAATCAAAATTTTCTTTCTTTTCGTTTTTTTTTTTTTTTTTCTATTTTCTTTCCTTTCCACTCTTCCAAGTATAGGCTTTATGTTGCTAATGGATTGATTGGACTCGTTTAATGCTTCCTGTGTAACTAGCACAAACGTCAAAAATATGCTGCAAGGGCATTGGTCATTTGCAGTTGGAATCATCTCGAACTTGGGAATATTCACTTATCGATTAATATTTCACGTCAAAGTAACAATACTTACATCATAGTCTATATCATTTCCGACAAGTGGCGAATCACATAATTATGGAGTTATAATGGTGTTAGACTACATTTGTTAGTGGATTTGTTTTACGGATAATATTGTCTGAACTTTATTTTTTTTTTTTCTTGAATTTTTCCCTATTATTAAAGCTTTAAAAGATTAAAATATTGTCGTACAAATCCTATTAGACTACAAAATGCATGTGGCTTTTGACGATAAGTACCGGTAGAGAACAATAGTAGCTGTGAACCTTCAATGTAGTTGAGAACTATTATGAAAAATGTAATGGACGAAAAGGAATATCATACTCTCTCTCTCTCTTTTTTGTTTTATTTTTTTTTAAGAAAAACAAAAGAAAACAAATTATTTCTCTTACTCCAATCTCTAGACATTGTTACAAAATTTTTTACAGTCCCAAAGCTTCGATTACTAGCAATATAAAATGGTTATAAAAGCATGTTTCGTAAGATAAACACACTAGTGAATTGGAATTATTGAGATATATGATTGCAACAATTCCATTAAGAAAACTAAAAGCTTGTGCTGATTATGAATTATCTAAATCAAATACATTCGATGCAAAAAATGAAATAAAAAAAAAAAATCCCTTAGTTATTTGGGAAAGAAAACGATGAAATACTTTATGATTTTGGGTTTTTGAAATGAGTACAAGATGCATGATGTTATCAAGGTAGAACTAACTCCATTAATGAGCAGAAGGATTCAAATTGGTTCATAAAGAGGAATGATAGCCGTCATAACACTTTTATACGAAACATATCATGAATTTATAAATATTAATAAAAGAAACACAAGAAATACACATATTTACAAGTGGTAGAACAAAGTTAGGCGATAATAGCTTTCGTACTTCTTTTTGTATTTTCGTGCGATCAAACATTTTGTTTTTTTCAGAGGAATGATCGGTGATATAACACTTTTATACGAAGCACATCATGAATGCATAAAATATTAATAAAAGAAACATAAAGTATACACTTACTTACAAATGGTAGAACAGAAGTTACGTGATAATAATTTTGATACTTCTTTTCGTATTATTTTCGTCCGATCAAACATTTTCTGTTTACAAACTACTTGAGCTCCGGCTCAAATCAGCTCCAAATTTACACAAGTTTTATGGGGGG